>JZKD02S2067785.1:296349-315486 GCA_000966675.3 Picea glauca | reverse complement strand
TGCCAAGTGGAATTTACGATAACTTCCCCACAACTTGCTGATTTTTGGCCTTTCCAAGAGATCTCACTTGTATAGTGTGCCCCGCACAAAATAATTGATATAAAATTCTGAAACTTGTACCCAAAATACTACAGACTTTCCACGATCCAATGCAACTAGTCCCACTCAATTTGGATACTCTGGGAAGAATTTATTATTGTTTTACCTGGAACACCTTCTTGAGACTAGCCAATAGGACTAGTCAGATAGCCTATCTTACACAAGGTGTATCTATAAATTTAGGATGACCCAAAATCTGAAATTTTTACCACAGATAGAAAAATAATTTCTGTAAATGTCCCCCGGAGTTCAGGGTCTGAAACATTACATAAAATCTTTTATAGCGAAAATGCAGCAAAGACTCATTTCAGGATGATTCCAAAACCCTATCTTGTACAGGCTATATCTCCGAAAGTATAAGGCCCCAGGAGCTGAATTTTGAACAAAACGTACCTTGATCCGTATTCTAAATACCCTCCAAGCTGTTCCTTCTGAAACATTGTAGAAAAAAAGTTATAGTGAAAATTCCACGGTGTCTCAGATGTAGCAGCGAAACCCCAAGACCTTGAGCTCTGATACCATATGTTAAGAACCAAACATCAATATAGCATAGAAAAACCTCAAGAAAAGTACTCAACGCCTTTAAAAAGAGATAATTTCAGATAATAAGCCTCTTTGAGGGGGAAACCTCCTTTTACCCCACTTAAATGTTCAAGCACAAGATGATTCAAAATGAAAATGTCTCCTTGGTATATATAGGAGACTAGGAGGTATAATTAAAAATGATGGCCTAAAGCCGACATAATTAAAATAACATTACTAATCTAAATTACAACTAATGGCCTAGAGCCGACATAAATAAAATATCATTACTAATCTAATATTCCCCAATTAAGGGGTAATGAGCTAATATTAGGGCTTAATAGAAACTCGGAATGCACTTGGAACTTTTTATGAAGATGACATGGGTATTTCTTGTATCTTTGTTGGACTAGACATAATCAAAGAGATGGATAAGAAAATGGATATAAGGAGTGGTTTGAACCATTTCCACTTGAACAAATACTAGAAGGAATTCCATTTAGGAGTCGTTGTTTTCATTTCTATGGGAATATAGTAGATAAATTATCCCTCATTAACCAAAAATGGATTTGGACATTGAAGACAAATTCAAGAGATGGTGAGGATGTCCTGGTGGGGAGGAATAAATATTTGAGGATGAAGGAAAACCAAGAGGAAAATGGGATAGTTTAATGCCTGAAATAATATCCTTTGTTAGTAGTATCATAATAATTGTATAATAGTCAACTTAACAAATAATCAATGGAAGCTTATAATTCTAGAAAGGAAGATTTCCCTCCTCCTAGAAAGTGATGCATACCCCCACCTCAACATGGTATGCTTGACCTCCCAGTCTTTGGATATTCAAATTCTCTAGCTGAAATGGATCCTTGGTCCCTACTGGAACCTTCGAAACTTATAAACCACATGTCCTTTTATATGCTCTGCCCATGCAAACATGCACTAGACGTGAGCCTACACTCCACGTGACCACCGACACAACCATAGACTTAACTCAAAAAGGTGCATTGGTTTTCACGTATCAGGAAATAACAATGTAACTCTTCTCCTTTGTCCCAAAGTTTGAACCTGCGAAATTCCTTTCCACAGATCAATGGTCCTGATTCTCCCACGATCTGATGGTCCAAATCGCATCGAGATTTTGCATCTCGCAACTTCCGGCTAGAAATTTCCTCCACTCTCCCAACTCCCGAAATGATGATAATTTAGAGTGCCCAAACAACGGCTCTCACTCCTTCGGATCTAATGGCTACTATCTGTCCTGAGCTTGTGATTTTTGAAAGACACTCGGCCTTATTCTTCTCGCAAATCTACTAGATCTGATGGTCCACAAAAAATCGACACTTCTCCCTTTGAGAATTTCCATCGTCCGTTTAGGCTCTCAATAGTTCCTCACCAAATAAATCAGTGTCTTTCCTCCTGAGCTTGGTTTCTCCGAGGTGACTTTGACCCTCATCCTTCCTTTGAAATTTCCAAGTCTCTATCCCTCCTGAGCTTGATTCTTTCTACAAACTCAACTATTCTAAGGGATTCTTGCACGCACTCCTTGCGACCCTTATGATAATCCCTGATTATCTGATATGTCCCAACTCTGCAAACTCCTTGCGACAAAAGTTCTTCAACCACTCCTTGAGTTGGAAAAGTCTAAGACTTTGACCTGACCTGCACTTACCTTGCATGGATCTATGCTATACATGCACTTTTGTTGGTATAAGAACAACTCTATCTCTCCTGATCTTTTCTGAGGTAAAACTGAGAATCTCGTCGATGCACTACTTGTGGACTTTAACTGCACTCCTTGTAGGAATTCTTAGGAAGAGATGAAATTTGAACTTATACTCTCTCTCTCACAGACTTCATACATTCAACATGAAATAATACACATAAAGAATTGAAACAAATGCATAATAGATCATATAAGCAAACTATAAATGTACCATTCAATAGATGCAAACAGTAACCATAAAAACACCATGAAATTGGATTAAATTCTTCTTATATTAATTCAAGTGCTTTTGTACATGGTGTCTATAAAAACAACTATCTGCTCAAAAATATTCTACAATCTATGTTTTTCTCTGCTCTCCTATGATCTCTTGCTTCTGCTCTTCAACTCCATTACAATGAGAATCATAATATAATACATACGATGGAGATTTATTGAGTTTTCCCTCCCACTAATCTAAGCTATCTTATCGAAATTAAAGACTACAACTACTTTACATTTATTAGATTAAATGCCTCCAATGAATAGATGAGAGAAACACTCAACATCTACATTACAATCCCAAAAAAATTTAAGAACAATTACATCCTTTCATCTATTACATTAATGTTCTTCTTTTGAAATTTAAATGTCTTCAAAATGTGCACTAGTGTATATTCAGCTATTCTCCACTTGTGCTTTGCTGGCAATGCTCCTACATCATACTCCTTTGGCTAACAAAATCATGGACTCCTGTCCATGAGATCTTGCTCTGTCCATGTTTCTGCATATATGCTTCACTTTCCCAACTTGCATCCTCAATCGGGTGTCCCTTCCACTTTACAAAATATTCAAAATATGTCTTCCTCCAGGTCTTCTTTCCAACTCTCTCATCAATGATCTTTTCCATCTGCGGCTTTTTAGCTACAAGAATCTTCTTGACCCAATGGAATTTGTTTTGATTTTCTTCTCCTATTGATTCATATTCTCTGTAAGGGTACACATCTTCTACATTGAATACGGGTGATATTCCCACATCATCTGTCAATTCTATCTCATAATAATTTGCCTCAAATTTTCTCAAAATCTTACACGGAACTATCTTTTTCATCTTCATCTTTTTATATGTTCCCCTTGGGAACCTTTCTTTCCTTATATGTGTTAAGAATAAATCTCCCACTTCGAATTGAATCTCTCTCCTGTGATGATCTGCTATTCGCTTGTATTCCTAGTTGGAACTCTACAACCTCTCTTTCATCTTACTATGGAGCTCCTACATCTCTCCTGCAAAATCTTTTTCTCCAACACTCCTGAACTCATTCTTCTCTAAGTCTCTCAACTCGGATACTCCTCTTGGCTGCATTTCGTACATTATCTGGAATGGGCTCTGTCCTTTTCTTTTGTTAGGTGAGTCTTTATATGCAAATTCTACTTCCAGAATAATATGATCCCACTGAATATGATTCTCAATGACTAAACTCCTCAATAAGTCCCCCAAATGCCAATTTAATACCTTAGTTTTTCCATCCATCTAAGGGTTATATGCTGAGCTAAAAGATATATTTGTCCCCGACTTTTTCCATAGTTTCCTATAGAAATGACCAACAAATTTGGTATCTCTATCTGAAACAATACTCTTGGGTAAACCATGAAGCCAAACAACTTCTTTCAAAAACAGATTTGCAATGTATGTTGCATCACTGGTTTTATGACATGGAATGAAATGTGCCATTTTTGAGAATTTTTCGACTACCACAAATATGGAATCTCAACCTCTCTATGTCCTCGATAGTCCTAACACAAAATCCATGCTTACCAAATCCCACGACCTCTCTGGTATTGGCAATGGTTGATACAACCCAATATTTTGTATTTTTCCCTTTGCGTGCTAGAAAATTATACATTTTTTCACAAACTTATTGACATCCATCCTCATCCCTGGCCAATAATACAAATTGTTCAATTGCACAAATGTTTTATCATGACCAAAATGTCCAGCCAGTCCCCCACTATGCTTTTCCTTCAAAAGTTTTTCTCTCATGGAACTCTTCGGGATACACAACTTATTTCCTTTGAATAGAAATCCATCCTAAATTAAATATACAATCCATTGGCTTATATCTCTCAGAACAAGATTCTCACATGCTTCATAAGCATCCTTAAAATATGAATCATCTCTGTACATTTCCTTAAGGCTATCAAAACCTAATGCCTTCACATGAAGCTCCTGCAGAATCAAACATTTCCTACTCAATGCATCAACAACTGTGTTAGCCTTTCGAGAAATGTGCGTTGTAAAAATAGTGAAGTTCTGCATAAATGCAACCCATTTTGCATGTTTTTGGTTCAATTTTTCTTGTCTGGTTATAAACTATAAGGCCTGGTTGTCGCTATACAAAATAAACTCTTTTGGAACCAGGTAGTGCCTCCATTTCTTCAATGCTTGTATGACTACATAAAAATCCTTGTCATACGTGGAATATTTCATCTTGGTATCGTTTAACTTCTCATTGAAGTATGCAGCTAGTCTATTGTCATGACTTAAGACTGCTCCAATCACAAATCCACTTGTGCCATGATGCAGGAGCATCTCTCCACGTCAGCCAACTAGCCAGCCAGCCACGTCAGTGAATTTGAATCGCGTGATGAAGAGAGGCTCGGTCCTCATTTGAAATTTGAATTCAATGTAATTAAATGCTTAAGATGGTGAGTTGTGAAGCCATGCATTTTTGCAAGATATAGATAATAATTCCTTTAATGTTTGTAAGGATGAGATCTAGATCCGGATAGCGGACTAGACAACCCATTCAATGTAATTGAATAGGGTCGGTAGATTGGAGGGAAGAGCTCGAAGAGCCCCCTCAGGTAAAAGAGATTTTGTATCTCATTTTGGGAGTAGTTGTAGTGGTTGTAAGAGAATCTGTGAGTAGAGATCAGAAGAGAAGAAGCCGAGACCTTGTTACAGGTCGTTCTCAGGAACACCTTGTAAATACAAGCATATGCCATTTAATATAAACAACAGTTTTTCATGCATGGATTTTGTGTTGAATGAATGTTTGTGAGTGTTTTTATATGCTGTAGATGTATACTGTAGGTTTCATTTGCAGGAGTATGTTTGATTTCAAGTGAAGGTCTTTGAGGCTTCATACCAGGGGGGTGTGGCAAAACGCTGCGGGTTCTGATAGCCGTGCACAGAGGTTACACTTCTGAATTCAGTGGGTTCAGACAAACATGTGCTATGGCACAAGAACTGAAACCAACAACTCAAGGAAGACCTCAAGACTACTAAATGCCTTGGAGGCAAGGCTGTGGGAGAGAGACACAGTTGCAAATAGAAGCTCTGAGGAGTTCTGTGAAGCTCTTCTAGAGGGGCATTGAGCCAGTGCAAGGAGTGCATGGAGTAAGAACTCTGCTGTGAGTTCTTAAGAAATTAGAATCACTGAGGATTCTTGACACTCTGCCAAGTGGGCATTGAAACATTGTGCAGACAGGCACAGGGAGAAGAGAACTCTTGGAGTTCTGTATTTTGGAGGAAGAATCCACTGAGAGATCGTCGTAGGGTTTTTGAACACCCTGATAGGCTCAATAGGAGGTTGTTTGAGTATAGCACAACTAGGAGGGCATCTAAATTCTCCATCTAAGGGAGAAAGGAAAGAGGAATTGAGTTTCCTTGGAGGTCGAAGCTACAAGAAATATTAGGATGGATAACACCTACGTGTGCATGTGAAGACTCTGTAGGATCACAGATGTCAAAATCCTTTGAGGATTGGGGAGAAAATCTCATAAGGATTTAGTGTTTTCATACGCACGGCAAAGCCTAGAGCCGAAGGGTTCGTAGAGGAAAATAGACAAAGGTTGAGGGATTTGGGATACTTGGAATTCTTCCAAGTGCAAGAAGAAAGCATCAAAGCTCAAGAGGAGGCACAATATTCGTCCAAGGATATTGTGAAGAGATCTGGACCATCGATATTTCACGTCCAAGGAACATCAGAGTGAGCACACAAGAGGAAACAATCTGCACTGTCAGATCTGATCAAAATACCCATCCGCCATTTGATTGGCAGGGAATTGCGCTTGGTTTGACCTTTAGCACAGAGAAGAGGGTATAAAAAGTCCTGAAAGGTTTGACTTATCGGGATATCAACGTTCAGGATATCGGATTTCTCAAGGTCGAGAAGTTGGCCAATTGGTAGCGAAAGTTTTGAATTAGCAAGATTTGATCCGAGCCGTCTGTTTGTGGTGGCATGTGGCAGGGATCGAGCGACCCATCGGTATTTCGGCTACTAGGGTTTTGAGACGATAGATAATTTCTATCATCAGGGTATTGTAAACTCCAAAAATGTAAGATTGGATCAGGGCCATCCATCAGTCGGGATGTGTGGCGAAGATCCAGATTATCGGGGAAAGTCCTGATATAAAAGTCAAACCGGAGGATCGGGGTTCGACATTTCATGAATTCTGAGGATGAGAGGTTGGACGCTTGGGTCATGAAACCTTGAAAGGAGATAAGGATACGATCTTATGAAGAGTATTCATATGGACTAGGGGCATATCCAGGAGGGGCTAAAGAAAAAAGGAGCGCATCAACATATCGGGAAAGAAAGTTCCTTAACATCGCGAGTGCCAAATTTGCGATAGGGAAAATCCTGATAAGGAGGGGAAAAGGTCAGTGTTGACTTGTATCAGGTTTCGAGGATTCGAGACCCCAATGCTTGACCACTAGTATTGCAGAGTAGTGAAGTCCGATCTCTTGAGTGGAAATAGGATATCGCGTGAGAATTGTTGTGGGTGCAGATTTGCCGATAGGGAAATAGAAGAACTGTTTGGATTTCTTCGAGCCATGTGAAAGGGAAGATCTTGTGCTAACGGGAAATTCTGACTTGTGGGTTTTGAGGTTGCGCATGTCAGAAGCTATCAGTTTGGTATCAGAGCTGGACTCTTCTTGTACATTCCAAGAAGAGGAAGCAGAGAGAAGGTAAAGGAAGAAAAGGCTGCTGAGGACTCTGTGATGGTTGTTTGCAGGTAGGCAACAATCAAGAAGATAGTTAGGGAGGACTGTAGGATGAAGATGGAAACACTCGGGATGCAGAGTGACAACCACGGATTTGCCAGGAGGGAAAATAGAGACAACAACATGGCTACTGAAGGCCATAGATATGTTGAAAGGAATAACCCGGAGCTGATGAGTACAACTGAAAGGGGAAAGGAACTTGCCAACATCAGGGCAAGGATGGAAGAGCTTGAACTATGGATGCAGTAGAATGCCAAGCAGAGATGGGTATACAAATGGCCCATGAATAAGCCGAAGATAAATTGGCCAGTCAAAGAGTTGATGGCTAGAAGATAGAATAGGCTGTTAAAAGGATGGTTGTGGTATCCTGAAAACCTCGACGGACCTAGAGAAATGGTTTGGATATGTGAACCAGATACTGGGAGAGATATCAATGAAATGGGATCGGTTGAAGATCTCAAGAACTACCAGGAGAGCAGAGAGGAAATTCCATATTTCCAGGTGGGCAAGGAGTTGAGATCAGTTGAAGGTCTCAGGGACTGTTAGGAGAACAACCAAGGAATTTCACATTGCCAGCTGGGCAATGATATGAGGTCACTGCAGGATTTCGAAGACTGCTAGGAGGGTAGTATAAGCATCCCATACTGCTAGGTGGCTAGGGAGGAGTAGATGAGACTATTTGAGGGTCTAATGAACTCAGAAGTGAGTTAGAATTAGCAGGAGGAGCTGACAGAGGATGAAGATTCATATGATTCTCCAAGCCATGTGAATGAAGATGATGACAAGTTGAAAAATTTCACCATCCGAGAGACTGATCTGAGGAGCCTTATAATTATTGGGGGAATCAAGATATTCCTACCACTTGCCCAAGAGGAGGTATAAATCTATGTTGCAGATGCAACAACAACAGGGGGACAGCCAGCTGAGACCGTCGCAGAAGGGTTGGAGCAGATATCTGAAGCTTCCCAAGGAGAGGAAGAAGAAGATGAGAATTCTGAGGAATGGCTCAACATATTCATCCAGGAAGCTAGGGAAGTTGTATCACTGAAGATGACAACAAAGGAAGTAAAAGTGGATGATGAGCATTCTGGGGAATGTCTCAATATTTTTAGCCAGGAGACTGAAAAGACTGCAACCTGGGAGTTTGCAGCAGTAGAAGAAGAAGAAGCAGACAACATTTTCTTTGCTAATATGTGGGAACAAATTGAAGACCTGGAAGAGAGGGTGAAAGTGAAGAGAATGCGCATCCAACAGGTAAAGTTGGAAAATGATGAAGAAGGCATGGGAGATTTCAGTGATCTGCCCATGTGCAGAATTTTTTTTGCAGCTGAGGAGACTGCATGAACAGATCCAGCCACTGGAACAGCTGGACAAAGCGATCGAGGAGATCAGAAGGTTGATGTCAGGGTCAGTAGAAACTACTAGCAAGGAAAGGTTGGCTAGAAAGTTAGTAGAAACAGTAGCGCAACAACAACAACAACAATAAGGAGATGGAGGGGATGAACAACTCCAGAGGATGATTTGGGATCCAGGAGGATTTCAACATCAGAGATGGGAAGCTCATGAGTAGGAACTCATGAATTTTGTAGCTGAGGATTATTATACAGTAGCATCTCTCCACGTCAGCCAACTAGCCAGCCAACCACATCAGTGAATTCGAATCGGGTTATGAAGAGAGGCTCAGTCCTCGTTTGAAATATAAATTCAATGTAATTAAATGCTTAAGCTGGTGAGATGTGAAGCTGTGCCTTTGCATAGGCTGTAGATAAGAAGGCCTTTAATGTTTGTAAGGCTGAGATCTAGATCCGGATAGTGGACTAGACAACCCATTCAATGTAATTGAATAGGGTAGGTAGATTGGAGGGAAGAGCTCGAAGAGTCCCCTCAGGTAAAAGAGATTTCGTATCTCAGGGGCTGTTAGGAGGACAACCAAGGAATTTCACATTGCCAACTGGGAAATGATATGAGGTCGATGCGGGATCTTGAATACTACCAGGAGGGTGGTAGAAGCATCCCATACTGCCAGGTGGGTAGGGAGGAGCATATGAGACTATCTGAGGGTCTCATGAACTCATAAGTGAGTTAGAATCAGTAGGAGGAGCTAACAGAGGATGAAGATTCATATGATTCTCCAAGCCATGTGAATGAAGATGATGACAAGTTGAAAACTTTCACCATCTGAGAGACCAATCTGAGGAGCCTTATAATGATTGGGGGAATCGAGATATTCCTACCACTTTCCCAAGAGGAGGTAGAAATATGTGTTGCAGATGCAACAACAATAGGGAGACAACTAGTTGAGACTGTCGCAGAAGGGTTGGAGCAGATATCTGAAGCTGCCCAAGCAGGCAAAGAAGAAGATGAGCATTCTAAGGAATGGCTCAACATATTCAACCAGGAAGTTGGGGAATCTGTAGCAATGAAGCTGACAATAAAGAAAGTAGAAGAGGATGATGAGCATTATGAGGAATGGCTCAATATTTTAAGCCAGGAGACTGAAAATACTGCAACCTAGGAGTTTGTAGCAGAAGAAGAAGAAGAAGCAGACAACATTTGCTTTGTTGATCCGTGGGAACAAATTGAATCCCTGGAAGAGAAGGTGAAAGTGAAAAGCATGCACGTGCAATAGGTAAGGTTGGAAACTGCTGAAGAAGGCATGGGAGATTTCAATGATCTACCCATGTGAAGAAAATTTTTGCAACTGAGGAGACTGCATGAACAGAGCCAGGCACTGGAACAACTAGACGAAGCAATTGAGGAGATCAAAAGGATGATGTCAGGGTCAACAAAAACTACCAGCAAGGAAAGCCTAGGTAGAAAGGCAGTAGTAGCAACAACACAACAGCAACAACAACAGTAAGGAGATGGAGCAGATGAAGAGCTCCAGAGGATGATTTGGGATCCAGGAGGATTTCAACATCAGATATGGGAAGCTCATGAGCAGAAGCTCATGAATTTTTTAGATGAGGAGTATGATGCAGAAGCATCTCTCCACGTCAGCCAACTAGCCATCCAGCCACATCAACGAATTCGAATCGTGTGATGAAGAGAGGCTCAGTCCTCATTTGAAATCTAAATTCAATGTAATTAAATGCTTAAGCTGGTGAGCTGTAAAGTAGTGCCTTTGCACAAGCTGTAGATAAGAAGGCCTTTAATGTTTGTAAGGTTAAGATCTATATCCGGATAGCAGACTAGACAACCCATTCAATGTAATTGAATAGGGTAGGTAGATTGGAGGGAAGAGCTCGAAGAGTCCCCTCAGGTAAAAGAGATTTCGTATCTCATTTTGGGAGTAGTTGTATTGGTTGTAAGAGAATCTGTGAGTAGAGAGCATAAGAGAAGGAGCCGAGACCTTGTTACAGGCCATGCTCAGGAACACCTTGTAAATACAAGCATTTTCCATTTAATATAAACAACAGTTTTTCCTGCATGGATTCTGTGTTGAATGAATGTCTATGAGTGTTTTTATATGCTGTAGATGTATATTGTAGTTTTTCATTTGCAGGAATTTGTCTAATTTTAGGTGAAGATCTTTGAGGCTTCATACCAGGAGGGTGTGACAGAATGCTGCGGGTTCTGATAGCCATGCAGAGAGGTTGCACTTCTGAATTATGTGGGTTCATACAAATATGTGATGCGGCACAAGAACTAAAATCAACAACTCAGGGAATACATCAAGGCTGCTAAATACCTTGGAGGCAAGGCTATGGGAGAAAGACACAGTTCGAGAAAGAAGCTCTGAGGAGTTTTGTAAATCTCTTCTAGAGGGGAATTGAGATAGTGCAAGGAGTGCATGGAGTAAGAAATCTGCTGTGAGTTCTTAAGAAGTCAGAATCACTAAGGATTCTTGACACTCTGCCAGGTGGGCATTGAAACATCGTGTAGATAGGCACAGGGAGAAGAGAAATCTTGGAGTTCTGTATTTTGGAGGAAGAATCCACTGAAGGATCATCGCACGTTTGCTAAACACCCTGATAGGCTCAACAGGAGGTTGTTTGAGTAGAAGACATCTAGGAGGGCATCTAAATTCTCCATCTGAGGGAGAAAGGAAAGAAGAACTGAGTTTCCTTGGAGGTCAAAGCTACAGGAAAGCTCAGGATGGATAGCACCTATGTGTGCATGTAAAGACTCTGCAAGAGTGCAGATGTCAAAATAATTTTAGGATTGGGGAGAAAATCTCAGGAGGATTTAGTGTTTTCATATGCGTGGCAAAGCCTAGAGCCGAAGGGTTCATAGAGGAAAATAGACAAAGGTTGAGGGCTTTGGGATACTTGGAATTCCTCCAAGTGCAAGAAGAAAGCATCAAAGATCATGAGGATGAACAATATCCGTCCGAGGATAACGCGAAGAGATATGGACCGTCGAGATTTCATGTCCAGGGAGCATCAGAGCGAGCACACAAGAGGAAATGATATGCACCGTCAGATCTGATCAAAATACTCGTCCACCGTTTGATTGGCAGGGAATTGCGCATGGTTTGACCCTTAGCGCAGAGAATAGGGTATAAAAAGTCCTGAAATTTTTGACTTATCGAGATATCAGCATTCGGGATATCGGAGTTCTTGAGGTCGAGAAGTCAGGCAATTGGTAGTGAAAGTTTCAAATTAGTGAGATTTAATCTGAGCTGTTCGTTTTTGGAGACAAGTGGGTGGGATCGAGAAACCCATCGGTATTTCAACTACCGGGGTTTTGAGACAACAAATCATTTCTGTCATTGGGGTATTGAAAACTCCAAAAACACGAGATTGGATTAGGGCCATCCATCAGTCGGGACACGTGGCGAAGATCCAGATTATCGAGGAAAGTCCCAATAGAAAAGTCAAACTGTAGGATCGGGGTTTGGAGTTTCGTGAATTCTGAGGATGAGAGGTTGGACGCTTGGGTCGTGAAACCCCGAAAGGAGGTAAGGCTGCGGTCTTATGAAGAGTAGTCATATGGACTAGGGGCATATCCAGCAGAGGCTAGAGAAAAAAGGAGCGCATCGACATATCGGGAAAGCAAGTTCCTTGACATCATGAGCATCAAATTTCATATATGGAAAATCCTGATAAGGAGGGGAAAAGGTTAGTGTTGATTTGTATCAGGTTTCAGGGATTCAAGACCCCAATTCTCGATCACTAGACTCACAGAGTATCGAAGTTCGATCTCCCGAGTGGAAATAGGAGATCGCATGAGAATTGTTGTGGGTGTAGATTTCTCGATAGGGAAATAGAAGAACCATTGGGAGTTCTTCGGGCCATGTGAAAGGAAATATCCTATGCTGATGTGGACTTCCGACCTGCGGGTTGTGAGGTTGCGCGCGTCATAAGATATCATGTCAAATATCACTTGAAATGTTTTACTAAAATCTGGTAGAACCAGAACTGGATGTTCAGTTATCTTCCCTTTCAACAACTTGAAACTTTTCTCTACTTCCTCTATCCAATGAAAAGATATATGTCTCTTCTTGACTATGTCAATCATTGGTGCACAAATTCCACTAAAATTTCTAATGAACTTCCTGTAAAAACTGGTTAGTCCATGGAAGCTTTTGACTTCAAAGATATTCCTTGGCGATGATCACTGTTTGATTTCTCTTACCTTCTCAGGATCCATCTTCAAATCATTTGAAGAGATCACAAAACCTAAATAAATAAGATCTGTCTTCATAAAGGACGACTTCTTTAGATTTATCAGCAACTTCTCACGCTGCAACCCCTTCATCACTAGAGTTAAATGTCACAAATGTCCTTCTTCACTCTTATTGAATATCAATATATCATCAAGATACACAATTACAAACTTTTCAATGAAATATTTCAAGACTTCGTTCATCAATCTCATAAAATTACTTGGCGCATTCTTTAAGACAAACAACATGACAAGCCATTCATACAACCCTTCATAAATATTGAATGTTGTCTTCTATTCATCATCTTCCCTCATTCTAATCTAGTGATATCCACTCTTTAAATCATTTTTTGATAAAAACAGTTCTCCACTCAAGCAATCCATCAAGTCATGCATCTTGGGTAAAGGAAATCTATACCTAATGGTGATTTTGTTTATATACATTGAGTCTATACACATTCTCCATCCACCATCTTTCTTTAGACTTAACACTATTGGCCAACGCATGGACTCAAACTTTCTCTAATCAACCCCTTGTCCATCAAATCCTGTACTTGCTTCTTATATTCTGCATTCTCCTGTGGTGTCAGTCTATACACTTCTTTGTTTGGTAAACTCGCTCCTGGTATAAGGTCAATGTGATGGCTTATACTTTTGATGGGCGACAACGAACAAGGTAAATCATCCACCACTATATTAGTGAACTTCTCCAGCAGTTCCTGAATTTCCTCATGTAGATCATCTATTGAGGTATTGGTCAAGATGACTCTAGGTTTTCTCACCACAACAAACTACCTTTCCTCATATTTATTTACTTCATCTAGAAGTTCCTTCCCACTCATGAGAAGTATAGTATTGCATGTTTCTTCTTTCACCTTATTATCCTCAATTGGTAGTAACATATGTGTCCTACCATTCTTCTCCAAGGTGTATGTGTTCTTTCTTCCGTCATGAATAACATTTCTATTATATTGCCAAGGCCTCCCCAAACAAATATGACAGACATACATAGGAATAACATCACATAAGATCTCATCTCCATATCCCCCTATCTTAAATTCAATTAAACATTGTTTAGTGACTGTTACTTGATGTCCTTTCTGCAACCATGAAACCTTATACGGACTTGGATGTGCTCGTGTCTCCAATTCCATCTTTTCCACCATCACTGTGGATACTAGATTATCCTTGCTTCCACTATCAACTATCACCTTGCATAGCCTATACTTGGTCTTGCAAGAAATCCTAAATAAGTTGTTCCTCTAGACTAGATTCTCCATCTCTTTCTCTAGCTTCAAGAGAATTTTCCTCATCATTAAGGATCTTCCACCTTCTACATCTTCTGCCTCAACATTTCACCTTTGCACTTATGAATTTGAGATTTGCCTCATCCATTCCTTTTTCTATTAGGACATTAAAAATCTTTATGTCTAATATTTCCACAGACAAAACACTTTATTTCACCTCCTTTGCCTTTTCCTATTCCTCTTGCTCGAGAAAAATTGTTCCTATCAACATATTGTCCTCCTTCTAAGATTCATCCCCTTTATGGGTGGTTATGAGGTTTCTTTTCTTCATCCTTGGGCTTCTATACTCTATCCTAGGGAACTTCTTTTCCTCTACTATAAATTCTACCTCTGCCCTTTTGATCTTTCCTTCAGGCCAATTTCACTTCTTCCTTTGAAGCAATCTGATAAGCATCTTCTACATTCCTGATTGTCACCATTCTCATTTCATCCTAAATCTCATATCTCAGGCCATTCATGTATCTTGTGACTTTTTCATCATCACTCTCTCGATGACCATCTTTGATATTTAACCTATAAAATTCCTTCGTATATTCCTTCACTATCATCCCTTTTTGCCTTAAATTCTGCATTCTTCGAAACAGATTGATTCGGTAATCTCCGAGTATAAATTTGGCTTTCATCATGGTGAGCATCCTATCCCAACTTTTAATTCTTTGTTTTCCTTTGCAACACCTGTCAGAGTGCAATTCATCCCACCACAATGTTGCATTCCCTTTCAGTCTAGTGACAACATTCTTTACTTTCTTATCTTCTTCGATATCCTCATAGTGAAAGTATTTATCTAGAGTTCTAAACCAATATAGTAGCTCCTCAATGTCTATGTTTCCTTCATACATCAGGATGTCCATTTTTTCTCTGGCACCTATTCTTGTAACAACTTTTAATAGACGTTTCTCTGCGGCATTTTCGGCCACAACTTCTTCTTCAGCTCCAGCTTTGTTCTCACTTTTGGCCTCACTGATATCCATTGTATCAGGTGTTCACCTCTATGTTGTCTCCATGGCATCCAATCGAGCATGAAGTTCTCTCATTTCCATTTCCATGAATGGATTAGGCATGGGTCTCTCTTGACGTCTCCTTAGAGACATTATAACAATCATTCCATGTAGAATTCAATCACAAGTTTCCTCTGTCTTCCCTCAACAAAAAACAAAATTTGTTATCTCTGATACCACTTGACGCATACCCCCACCTCAACAACGTCTGCTTGACCTCCCGGTCTTTGGATCTTCAAATTCCCAAGCTGAAATGGCTCCTCGATCCCTACTGGAACCTTCGACACTTATAAACCACAGGTCCTTTTATATCCTCATCGCATGCAAACATGCACTAGACGCGAGCCTACACTCGACGTGACCATCGACATGACCACAGACTTAACCCCAAAAGGCACGTTGCATTTCATGTATCAGGAAATCATTATGTAACTCTTCTCCTTTGACCCAAAGTCCTAACCCATAAACTTCCTCGTCACAGATCCAAGGGCCTGATTCTCCCATGATATGACTGTCTAGATTGTGTCTGGATTTCACATATCACGAGTTCTGGGTAGCAAGTCCTCTACTCTCCCAACTCCCGAAATGCTAATAATTCAGAGTGCCCAACCAATAGCTCTAACTCCCTCAAATATAACTGCTTCTACCTCTACTGAGCTTGTGAGTGTTTAAAGACACTTGGCCTTATCCTTCCTGCAGATCTACTAGATCTGACGATCCACGAAAAATCTGCGCTTCTCCCTCCAAGAATTTCCACCGTCTGTTCAAGATCTCAATAGTTCCTCGCCAAATAACTTAGCGTATTTCCTCTTGATCTTGGTTTCTGCAAGGTGACTTCGACCCTCATCCTTTGTTTAAACTTTTCAGTTCTCTATTCCTCTTGAGCTTGATTCTTGCTGCAAACTCAAGGATTCTAGGGGATTCTTGCAAGCACTCCTTGTGACCCTTATGATAATCTCTGATTATTTGATATCTCCCAAATATGGGCACTCCTTGTGACATAAGTTCTTCAACCACTCCTTGAGTTGGAAAAGTCTAAGACTTCGACCTAGCCTGTGCACACCTTGCATGGCTCTGTGCTATACTTGAACTATTGTTGGTATAAGAACAACTCTATCTCTCCTGAGCATTTCTAAGGTAAAACTTAGAATCTTGTCGATGTACTCCTTACGTAATTTCACTGCACTCCTTGTAGTAATTCGCAGGAAGAGAAGCAATTTGAACTTATACTCTCTCTCTCTCACAGAATTCACACATTCAACATGAAATCATACACGTAAATCATTGAAACAAATGCATAACAGAGCATATAAACAAACTGTAAATGCACCATTCAATAGATGCAAATAGTAACCATAACAACACCATGAAATTGGATTAAATCCTTCTTGTATTAATTCAAGTTCTTTTATACATGGTTTCTATAGAAATAGCTATTTGCTCAAACAAATTCTACAACCTATGCTCTTCTCTACTCTCCTATGCTCTCTTTCTTCTACTCTTCAGCTCCATTACAATGAGAATCATAATACAATCCATACGAGGGACCTTTCTTGAGTTTTTCCTCTGACTAATCTAAGCTATCTTATCGAAATTAAAGACTAAAACTACTTTTCATTTATTATATTAAATGCCTCCAACCGACAGATGAGAGCAATGCTCAAGATCTGCATTACAATCCCAAAAACATTTAAGAACAATTACATCCTTCCAGCTATTACATTAATGTTCTTCTTTTGAAATTTAAATGTCTTCAAAATGCGCACTAGTGTATATCCAGCTGTCCTCCACTTGGGCTTTGTTGGTGATGCTCCTGCATCAAAAAGTCTACATATTCTCCTTCTTTGGATAAAATGAAAACTTCTAAAAATATAACTTTTAGGTCATAGGGCTTTAACGATGAAATGAAAATATATTAACCTTTGAATTATTTCATACCGATCCTCTATAGAATTAAAATCTCTAACTATCCTCCCATTATATCCATTCCCATGGTAGAAGAGGTCTGAATAAAAGGGACCTCGATTATCAAGTCCTTGGCCATCCTTGGCAGAGATAAAAAATTTGGAGACTAATTTTTAAATCGACATTATATCAAAATTTTTAATTATAATATCAAATCAAGGAACAAAGGAACTCTTGATTTCTTAGAAAGTTATGTGGAAGAGGGATTGTGTCACTTATATAGAGAAAAGAGCACCATATAGGGAAGAAAGACTTTTATGTCTATGGCACAAATATAATCTTCCTTAGAAATAAAATTTGTAAAGCAATTGTACTAAATTAGGGATCTTAGAGAGAATGCCTCGAAAGAGGTTTAAAGTGATTTTTATGACCTTAAATTTTTAAGGGCTAGGAAACCCATAGAAAAATTCACCCCAAAAAGACCGATAGAGGATTCAAATTCCTATATAATTCTACTATAATAACTTATGACTAATGGATTGAATGTAGGGACCATAAATTAATTAATCCCCCCCAAAAAATTCATAATGTTTAAACAATAAGATTAATCAACAAGCAATTTAATTCAGCACAAGCATATAAGAAACATAAATTAATTAATTAACAACAATCTAATGAATTACATAATAGAATATAGATACCTCTTGTTGATGGTAATTCAGATTGATCTGGTTGTCCGTCCTCTCTGCTGCTTTGTCCATCCTACTACTTTCACCAAACCTTGTCCAAACCGACTAACCACCCAACCATCTAGGAGCAACCTGTCTGTCTCCCTAGCTCCAGGATACCGTAAGGAATCCTAGCCCCCATGCCAAAAACCCCCAGCAACCCGGTTCCCCCTGCAATGGTTCACCAAAACCCCAAAACCAACTGCTCAAAAACCAGAAAGATATCCCCCCGAATTTTTCACAGAAATACAAACCTCCTCCCCAATAATGCTCCTTCCCCCTAACATTTCATAATCCCTTCCCGTAGGACTCTTCCCTGTCATATCTCCCCCACCTCCTTCACCAACTCCCTATCCTCCATTAATTACCTTATCCTCCCCATTATTACCTTATCCCCTACTTTATTATCTTATCCTTTCCTTTATTATCTTATCCTTAACTTGTCATACATAAAGTTTCATAATGATTAAATTAAAGTTATTAATCCCCTTAATGCTTTACCTAAATCATTGAATGTGTTAAGTAATCAATTAATTAATTAATCAATCAATCAACAATTATAACAATTAATAAATAAATAAATAAATAAATAATATTATTAATACTAATCATTGTTTAACTAAAACCATATTAGGACAATTAATTATCTAGTTAACTATACTTAATAATCCCTATGCAACTATTTAACCATGGTTGTTACATACACCCACCCTTCAGGAAACTTCGTCTCGAAGTTAAGCTATCTCATGATACAAAGGAAAAGAAACATGGTTCACACATTCATAATAATTAACCGACATTATCAGTAAGTAAGCCAAGAAAACTCATACATACTAGTGTACATATACAAGAAATGCATGTGTAGCTAGTACATACAAGTCTCGTGTATGTACTAATAATCAATAACTATCACCCTTATAGTAATTTATGTATGCAYCCAATCCAATCAACAAGACTATTCTTTTATAAAAGACAATAAACCAATCAAATGTTTGCGAAATTCTTTAATTACAATTATCTAGTTCAACAATTTTATTTAGACAACTGTGGTTTAGTTACATAATTATGAATATTGATATATACACATTTTCTTTTTTTTAGAAGGGAAAAACAATAAATTACACCATAAGACAAATCTCCATACTTTCTCAACTATTTCTACTCATCCTTCCTCCCTAACTTACTTCCATCTTCATTCCTATCCTTTCTCTGCTAGACTATCTTGGAGCATCAACTATATTGACCTAACTCC
>JZKD02S2067785.1:256677-274348 GCA_000966675.3 Picea glauca | reverse complement strand
TCCTAACTACAAATGCATACTAATGCATACTAAAGAAACACACTTTTACCTAACGACATATTAGACCAAGTAGATCTTAACTAACTCCTAAGTGTCTAAATATCCTAACAGTCCTACCCTGCAATGGTTAGGACCTCCAAGACACATAAGCAATGCTCAAGCCCAGGTTCCCATTGATTTTGACCATTTAAGGTCTCAGGGCTGGCGACTATTTTGAGGAACAAGGAGGCGTCTACATCCCGCTCGACACAAGAAGACCAAAAATAAATATGCTAAGTCAACAACCTCAATGATGATCAATGCGTGATAGTTTTCTATGAATCAATCACACATCACATAAATTCCAATGTGCAAGAGAATTTGATTACTAAATCCATCATAAAAAGACATAAGTTCGTGCACAAATTCTATTATAAACTTACAATTCGATCATACATCAGCATCTCCTAATGGCACAAGAGTAACTACTTGATTTTAAAAGTGGTAAGAGAACAATTACATAATCAACCATGCTTCTCATTTATTCATGATGCAATGCAACTATCAAATTAATTCAAGGTGCAAGTAAATTAAGAGCTACATAACCATGACTCCAACATTTCTCCATTCAACTTTAATCATTATTCATTCCAATTGGACATTCAAATTTTATCCAAATCTCAACCTACTATCCATTAACATTAATTGAAACATTACTAAAATAAAGTAGCTTGTTATTATTAAACACAAACTAAAACAAAGTAGATTGTTGTTATTAAACATTAGATTGATTGCTATTATTAAACACTAACTAAATCAAAGTAGATTGATGTTGATGTTGTAGCATTGGTAACCTATATCTAATATTGTTTCAATATAAGCTTACTTTCTTTCTACATTAAAATATACTATCCTATGTACATATGTAAAAGGGGAGAAACCTTGAAGGGAAAAATAAATGAAAGAATTTAAAGATAATTGATCATCTAAATGTCCTCAACATACACATAATATAGTAGGATAACAATGTAACATGAATCTAAGAATACAATAAAAATATGATTATGAAAGAGATGATATGTATATATCACTTTTGCATTATGTTTCTTTATCAAATTAAAATTGATATGAATTTGAACCGTAACTTTTGAGAGCTGAAATGCTCTCGATTTATGTTCTTTGTAGACATTGAGAAAAGAGGTTTCATAAAATTGAGTTGATGCTACTAAAATTTAATCATGAAGTGGTCTAAGTACTAAATTTTGAATAAAAAGTCATTCACCCAATCTACGACCAACATGGAATTCCCTAAACTAAGATTTTTTCCACATTCATCTCAAGACCCAATTTGAGTAGGAGTTGAGCAACTACGATTTTGTCCAATTGTTGACGTGGATTCTGATATTCACTTTAAAATAAAATTTTTGGAAAGAATAAAGAAACATAATACCTTGAGCTCCATTTGGCATTCTTGACTTGATGCATTGGAACAATCCCCAAGAATGTGATTGATTAATCTTTATCTCTAAAATTTCGAGGTAAAAATAGACCTAAATTAAATTATATTATAAAAATGAAAACACAGGTTGTCAAAGTTAATCTTAACACAAGGAGTTAGGCACATGAAAAGGAAAACGCAGGGGGTCATAAGTAATGTTAAACAATTGCCATTTTTAAAACTTACTGCAAAATCACCTGTCATTCCATTTGTCGTTTCTACTAACCAATAAAAATTTATTTCCTTTCGCACTGTCACTTCATCATAATAAATTTTACTGCCATAAGCATTGATTAGATTACTGCTTTGTGTAATAAGGGAGAATTACTGCGAGGTATAGTAAAATTTAGAGGTAAAGTTGAAATGTGATAGAATCCCATATCGGGCTATCCAAAAAGGTGAGAATTGGTGGTGTAAGTAATGGTGAAATTACCATGACTGTAAAATTGTGGGGGTAAGAGCACAACACTGTTTTCAATCAAAAATAAAAACATAATGCATAACCGATCTGCGCGAAAATGAATCATACGGTTTCTGTCAAAAGGTAAAAACGTAGGTTTACGAGCTAATGGAAATCGTGCCCATTTGATGGAAACTAAATCGACTTAACCACATTCCAAATCCACTCAAAAGCAATGCCATCAACCCAATTTGTTACACCAAAAAGGGAAAACGAAATCATTGTTGTAGCAACATAGTCAACAAATAGAGGTTTAAAATGCAAACATTCCCAGCCAGATTTGAAAACAAAAAAATGAGAGAGAAAAACGAGAATAAGAAAAATGCAGAGCTTGAAATTTCCAAGAATACAACAACACAAAATCAACAAATGAATCAGAGTGCGAAGTGCTTCCTCAACATTCACATTAAGAGTGGAGCATTGACTGGTTCACTCAGATTGCTGACTTCCAAGGGTCCCAATGCATAGTCCAAATACATTAAAATGGTTTTCAATCGAGTCAATACAATACAGGGGTAAATGATACCATTGAAAAATACAGTAATATATGAAACACAACGAGAACGAAAAAAAAATTTCCAAGGAAGATTTTGCACAAATTTTCATACAAATGGGTGACATAGTCTTCCCGCCTCGACAAAGGAAAAAGGTCAAGGATTTAGAAGTGGCCGCCCAGAAATCAAATGGAAAAACAAAAACATACCCAACAAAAAATGTGGTGAAAGTATGCCAAGAATTAAACAAAATGCAGGGTTAAAATTTACCTCTATCTCAAATTACATTCGTTGAATCAATCTTTTTACATCAATACCTTACTGAATGCATAAGTGAATATTATAGCTATCACAATTTACATTCACTGAAGTGATCTCTTACATCTCATAACACCAATATAAAAATGATGACAACAGTAAGAGAACTCCAGGTCCATAAGGATAACTCATCGAAGGGATTGCAGGCTTCTATTAGTTAGGGCGTAGAAAATTAAACAATAAAGGCAAGGATATCCACAGAGATAGATGGCTAAAATGTTTGCCTTCGGTTCATCATCCTTGCATAGGAAAGTAGGGCATTGAGATCCATAGGTATTTTAACACTAAGAGGACGATCGTAGATCAGGCTCTTGGCCGACTACTCAGGTGAGGATTGACGAGATAGAGATGAAGACTAAAAAAACTCAAGGTCACAATCAACACCACAGGGTGGTCACGACATACGAGAAAACGAGGCCATAGGAGATGACAACCAAGGAGCTAGGCTAAGAAAATTCAGCTATCAAGCTAAACATCCAATCTACTTACTTAATCAATCATCCATATCCAATCATAAAACCTACAACATTCTACTATTCAAACAAAGAATGCATATTGTTTCCTATTTGCCCAGTCTGATGGGAATCCCACACTCCATGCTTCTCCTTCTCATCGATCGTGAGACCTCACTGGTACCTCCTAGCCAATGCCAGGGGTACTCTTCTTCCCCCTTAGCCCCTCGAGAAACAAAGGGGCCACACACACTATCCAAAGGTTTCGTCTATCTCCCATCTCACCTCGCAAGGCTAAGATACCACTCCTCTCCAAGCTGGGTATCCCAACTCCCACAAGTAAATCAGTCAAGTCGATATTTCTGTAGCGTAATGTTACACAAACAAAAGACGATCCAACCTCCATCACCTCCCTTCATTATATAGAGTTTCGTGGTTCCTTACTTTCCAAATTTCTCTTTTAGTTAAATATTTATAATTAATTTCCTAAAAATTCTTCTCCGTACAAGTGTCACCCATCCCCTTCATTCCTCCATTATTTAATTTCTTTAAATAATTAACTATTTTATTTCCCTCACCCACCTAGTGTTACTCCTAGAATCACTTCTAGGTGTCCCCCAAATTCCCTTACAGGTTTTAAAGGATTTCCCTATTATAAAGTTGCTAATTTAGTTTAAAATTAGAAGGCTCTTAAATGGTATATTCTTTACTAAGTTGACTTCTGCTTTTTCCCTTAAGTTCCCCTTTTCCCCCCTTTTTTTATGTTACCTCTTTTTCTAGTTTCCTAAAAAAATTATTTTCCCTCTTTCCCCTTTTTAATTAGAACTCATAAAGGAAGGTGTGGAATTTAACCCCTTTTCCCTTTTATCATTTAATTAGTATTAATTTTTTTTTTTTTAATTATCAAAAATAAAATAATTAACTCCCCTTTTTACATTTATTACCACAGATTTTATTTTTATGAACAACTTCATTTCTTACTCCCTTCATGTTACATTATTTAACGAAGGTCAAAATTATTATTTAAGTTATATATATATATATATATATATATATATGTATGTATGTATGTATGTATGTATGTATGTATGTATGTATGTATGTATGTATGTATGTATGTATATTTTTAGAAGACAAGGTTATACCATTAGCGTAATTTATGCTTAGGCCTTAATTTTCGTACTGGGCGACATTTAATTATGGAAATTGTTTTAAAATTACTTAACATGTTGTGAGTCTTAGGGCCACCTAGGTTCATACCTCTATCATCAACAATGTGACCTGCCCTTCAAGACGCACTAGGTGCTCCAAGGGTGCCACTTGCCTCATCTGTTCCTTTGTGCAATCTGCCCTTCAGAATGCCCTACGTCCTCCAAGGGTGCCACTCGCCTCTTGAATGATTGGTAGACATCAATAACCCCTAGAGTCAACACTCTGCTAGGTGAACTTGTGGGAGACTAAGGGCCTCTAAGGAATAAGGCCCCTGCCTTATTGTGTTCCCATTAGAATCATCGTGAGTGACTATCGCAGTCTACCCTCACGGTATCATGGGTCCTCTCGAACTAGGTAATCGTTAACCTACAATTCCAGCCACAGTGAGAGTGCTAGTAGGTTGTGGAAGGGCTGGTGTCCACACCTCTCCCTCAACCTCTCTGGTAGTCGTGTGTGACCCCTTTAATCCATATGTGAGTCTGGTCAGCAAGCTATCATTAGCTTGCATCATCAACAAATCATGTCAGAACATATCCATGTCATATCATCCAGTCAGATGCACTAATTTGATAGTAAAACAATCAAACCCCAATGTTACACTCCCTAACTCGATCTGGAGTCCAAGGGGTTTCATCGATGCTTCTACATCCTCAAGGTCCAAAGCCCTGCACACTCAGTAAAATCGAGTCAATAGCACCTATCTATGTCAATGTAGTAAAACAACATGTCATCAACCCATAATGCATCATAAGAAAATTCAAAGGTTTTAATAGAAGAATAATCTGGATCACTTGCAAGCAAGTGTCTTCAAAGAATAAGTTTGCTCAGTGTGCTAGAGGGGGATGTTATATACACCCCCTCTTGGTATAAACTTCGTCTCGAAGTTTCACAGCATATATGCTGAAATAAAGTGTATCACAGTATCATGTGTCTATCTATCAAACACAAATGGGAACTGCTCGCGCATATCATATGCGTCCTCCCAGTTTGGTGAGTGCAGACTATAATTGTCCCATTATACCTTGAACTAATCCACCATTCAATGTCATAGCTGTTGAACACGATGATCCAATATGTGGACTGGCTCAGCCATGAGCACCCCCTCATCTGATACCTACAAGGAACTCATGTCAATAACATTTGTAGGATCACTAATATAATGTCTCAAAATAGATACATGAAAAACATTGTGCATATGCCTCAAGGAATCAGGCAAGCCTAGTCAATAGGCCATGGGTCTCTTTCTCTCCACAATCTCGAAAGGTCCCATGAACCTAGGAGATATTTTAGCTTCCTTCCCAAACTTGATCGAACTCTTATGTGGTTTAACTCGCAAGAATACTTGATCGTTGACCTCGTAACTACGGTCGACACGGTGCTCATCGAGATAACTCTTCTGTTGATCCTGTGCTTCTTTAATTCTTTGTCTTATTGTTTGCATTTTCTCTTCCATTTGTTGGATCACTTCTGGTCCCACCAGGACCCTATCCTCAAGTCGATTCCAACTCAAAGGCATCTGACACGGTCGCCCATAAAGAAACTCGAAAGGCGCCATCTTAATGGTGCTCTTGTAACTGTTGGTGTAAGCGAACTCCACTAGTGGAAAGAATTCTTCCCAACACTTTTGTTGGTCCATTACGTACATGTGAAACATGTCCTCCAAGGTTTGGTTCATTCGTTCGGTCTTCCTGTTAGTCTCTGGGTGATACGCAATACTAAAGTTAAGTTGGGTTCCTAAGGCCTCTTGGAAACTCATCCAAAATCATCCAGTAAACACCAATCCTCGATCAGATATAATCCTCTTAGGCATGCCATACAACCTCACAATCTCACTGATGAAAACTCTAGCTATGTCAGGTGCCTGATACATCGTACGCACAGGGATAAAGTGAGAACTCTTCGTTAGAGTGTCCACTACTACGAAAATTGAGTCATGTCTCCTTGCCGTCTATGGAAATCCAACAATAAAATCCATCGAAATAACCTCCCATTTCAATTCTGGTATAGAATGTGGTTGTATTAATATTGTTGGGTGTCTATGTTAAGCCTTTAACTGCTGATATTCTAGAAATTTGGCCACATACTTGACTATGTCTGCCTTCATTCCCTTCTAGAAGAATAAGGGTTTAAGGTCTGCCCTCATCTTCGTGACTCCCGGATGAGCCATGTAAACTGCTCTATGAGCCTCACTCAGGATCAACATCCTCAACTCATCATTCGGTGGCACGTAGATCCGATTTTTAAACCTCAATAATTTGTCTCTATCAAACGAAAATCTTTCAAATCATGGTACCATCATTGTGTTTTGTTCGATAAAACCCTCGACCTCTTTGTACCAGTCATCGTCACACTGTAAAGTTAGAATCCTTTCATGTATATTCGTCTGAAGAGACAACACCGAAAAGATGCGTGGTATCTGACTCAAAGCATCTACCACTCGGTTCACCATTCCTTTTATGTAAGTAATCTCAAAGTCGTACTCGCTAAGCAATTATGACCAATGTCGTTGTCACACGTTCAGGTCACTTTGCATAAAAATGTGTTGTAGTCCACAATGGTCAGTCTTTAGTTTGAATTTTCCAACAAGGTAGTGTCTCCAAAACTTCAAGGTACATACGATGGCTAACAACTCCAAATCGTGTATCACGTAGTTCTCCTCATGCCTTCTCAGTTTTCTTGAAATGTAAGCCATTACTCATCCGTCTTGCATCAAGACTCTGCCTAAGCCTTCCTTGGATACATCAGTGCATACCAAGAAGTCCGCATCCATGTTAGGGACCTTTAGTATCGGTGTTGTGGTCAACAACTCCTTGAGCCTCCAAAATGCTTCCGCGCATTTCTTGGTCCAAACAAACTTCTTCTTTTTCTTCTGCAATTTCGTGATCGGATTTGCTATCTTTGAAAACCCCTCGACAAACCATCGATAGCATCCTACTAAACCCATGAAGCTACGCACTTCCGGGACATCCGTCAGCACAGGCAATTCCATAATACCCGCAACCTTGGCTGGATCCATGGTGATGCCTTAGTTGAAGATGACATGCCCTAAGTAGTGAATCCTTGATTGGTAAAAAGAGTATTTGGACAACTTCCCATATAATTTATGCTCTCGCAGACACTGCAGTATCAATCAAAAGTGTTCATCATGATCCTCCGTAGTCCTAGAGTAGATCAAAATATCATCAATGAACACTTGGACGAACTTGTCCAAGTACTCGAGGAACAACCCATTCATCAAACTCAGAAATACCCCTGGGGCGTTTGTCAGTCCAAACGGTAAAATAGTAAACTCGTAATGTCCAAATCTCATCTTAAAGGCAGTCTTAGGGACGTCATCCTCCTTGATCCATAACTAGTGATAGCCTGATCGCAAATCGAACTTGGAGAACTTCATCGCTCCCTTCATTTGATCGAATAGATCATCAATTCTCGACAATGAATATTGATTGTTGATCGTGGCCTTGTTCAGTTGATGGTAGTCAATGCAGAGCCTCCATGATCTGTCCTTCTTTTCTATGAAAATAATAGGTGCACCCCATGGTGACACACTAGGACGTATCAGTCCCAGGTCCAACAACTCCTTCAGTTGTGTTTTCAACTCTTGTAACTCTGAGGTTGACATTCGATAAGGAATTCTTTCCATTGGTTCAGTTCCTGATTTTAGGTCTATGGTAAAATCCAATTCCCTCTCCGATGGAATCCCAGGTAACTCCTCCAAAAACACGTCTGCAAACTCTCTCACCACCAGACGGTGTTCTAGACCTTTTGCTACTCCCTTCTCATTTAACACAATGATGACATAAAGCTTGCACCCCTTGTGCATGCTCTTTTGAAGTTGCAAGGAAGAGATGAACCTCAGGGAAACTCCCTGGTTCCAGCCTACAATCATACATCCGTGTCCCTCGTCATCAACCAATATCAATCGTTTCATCTTATAGTTGAGTATCACCTCATGCAATTCCAACCAGTCCATACCAATCATGATATCATACGATCCTAGGATCATGACGTATAGGTTGGTCCTTGTGGAAAACTCTCCCAGGTTAAGGATACAACCCGTATCCTTTCCTCCAACCTTTTGTTTGGCTCTCGAAGCCATCTCCACGAAGCTAAACACGTCATGTTCGACTGCCTTTACCTTAATCCTTTTTAGTGATTCACCAGAAATGAAACTCTCGAGAGCACCAGGATCTATCAAAATACTAAGGGTTTGGTCAACGATGGTACCTATCATCTCAAGCACAATCGACTGGTGCTCTGCCTGAAAGTTATTCATCGCTGCATGAATCCGATGGGCCTTTCCCATATCTTCCATGGTAGTGGGTCCGGCTGATCCAGATGCTATAGTCCTCTCCATATGACAGTCACACTAGTAGTGTGGCTCCCCACATGTCCAACACCCCTTCTTCGGCCCAGTAGTCCTGGTACCCGAAGTAGAAAATGACGACCCACCAGCCTGGAACCCTGGTCTATTCTGCTGAACAGGCATAAATTGCAGCTATTGCGGGCGACGCTACTACTGATGATGTGGTGCCCGATAAGGAGTTTGCTGCTGAGGCATCGATCGTCAAGGTTTAGTGACAGTGGATCCCCTCTAGAAGCCATGATATTCTGACGTATGTCTAGCTGGTGTTTGATGCTGCTGTGCTCTAGATGAAACCTGCCCTACAAGTCTCACTGGAGTCCTAGTCTGACCCCCACTGGTAATCTCCTCCTCTGCTATGAGGGCCTCCTGGACAACATCATGCAAGGTTTTAGGCATCAAAATCCTAACCTTTGCATGTAGGCCGCCATTAAGGCCGAACACAAACCTGTTGACCTTAAGTTTCTCGATGTTAAGGTGTGGAGCATACCGAAGCATCTCCATAAAACATGACTCATGCTCTGGCACTGTATGACCTCCTTGTTGTAAGGCGTTGAACTCAATGAGGTGACACTCAATGAATTCCTCTGAAAGGTACCTCTCTCAGAATCGTTCCTCGAACAGTTCCCATGACACGTCTTCGACAACCATGTTTAGCTGTGGTAGGAGCATCTTCCACCATAGAAGAGTGATCCCCTTCATTTGAAAGACCGCCATGTAGACCTTCATGTTGGAGGTTTAATAGCGAAGTGCGAAGCACATCTCTATGTTCTCCAACCATGCCTCGGTGGCTGCATTGTCTAGGGCACCAAATAACTTGAGAAATTTGACCTTCTCGAGTTCATGGTGAATGCTACTAGTATTGGCCAGAGCGCATAGTGGAACCTTAGCGGGTGTCACTGCCTTGGCCTCATCTTTGTCCAACCGGCTGATCAGTGCCTCGGACATCTGCTGAAAAGATCTCATCATTCCAACTACATCACCAACTGCTATCTGCTTGTGTCTGAGAACCTGCTCGTCTCCCTGGGGGTTAGACCCCTCAGGCGTGGATGCTATTGGAGGCATTGCGCCTCCTCCCCTAGCACCCTATCATCTGCCTCCATGGCGTCCTCTAACCATGATTACCTACACACACACAAGTCAACTCGATTAGCAACAGTATAACCCAATCATATCAACGAAATTCGTGGCGATCCCAAGTCATGGGTTGAACTGGCTCTGATACCACATGTAACGTCCCTCACTGGTATGACTCCTACAATGTACAACCAGTAAAAGCACCCTTAAATTTTTTTTTTTTTTTTTTGTGTGTGTAGGAGGATAATAAAGACATGGTATCCAACATCGCAACATGACGATGAACACAATGCATGAAACTCACGCAATAACAACATAACGACCTAACAGAAATCACATCAATCACTTGGAACCAATGTATGACATTCAATTGACAAGAATAAAAATGACTACACACCCATCCTAACCTGCAATGGTTAGGACCTCCAGGACACATAAGCAACACTCAAGCCTAGTTTCCCATCGATTTTGACCATTTAATGTCTCAGGGATGGCGACTGTTCTGAGGAACAAGGAAGCGTCTACAACCCACCTGACACAAGTAGACCATAACTAAATATGCTAAGTCAACAACATCAATGATGATCAATGCACGATAGTTTTCTATGAATCAATCACACATCACATAAATTCCAAGGTGCAAGAGAATTTGATTACTAAATCCATCATAAAATGACATAAGTTCGTTCACAAATTCTATTATAAACTTACAATTCGATCATATGTCACCATCTCCTAATGGCACAAGAGTAACCTATTTGATTTTAAAAGCGCTAAGAGAACAATTACATAATCAACCATGCTTCTCATTTATTCATGACACAATGCAACTATCAAATTAATTCAAGGCGCAAGTAAATTAAGAGCTACATAACCATGACTCCAACATCTCTCCATTCAACTTTAATCAGTAAACATTCCAATTGGGCATTCAAATTTTATCCAAATCTCAACGTACTAGCCATTAAAATTAATTGAAACATTACTAAAATAAAGTAGCTTGCTATTATTAAACACTAACTAAAACAATGTAGATTGTTGTTATGAAACATTAGATTGATTGCTATTATTAAACACTAACTAAAACAAAGTAGATTGTTGTTATGAAACATTAGATTGATTGCTATTATTAAACACTAACTAAAAAAAAGTAGATTGTTGTTGATGTTGTAGCATTGGTAACCTATATCTAATATTGTTTCAATATAAGCTTACTTTCTTTCTACATTAACATATACTATCCTATGTACATATGTAAAAGGGGAGCAACCTTGAAGGGAAAAATAAATGAAAGTTTTTAAAGATAATTGACCATCTAACTATCCTCAACATAAACATAAGATAGTAGGATAACAATGTAACATGAATCTAAGCATAAAATAAAAATATGATTATGAAAGAGATGAGATGTATATATCCCTTTTGCCTTATGTTTTTTTATCAAATTAAAATTTATATGAATTTGAACCATAACTTTTGAGAGCTCAAATGCTCTCGATTTATGTTCTTTGTAGACATGGAGAAAAGAGGTTTCATAAAATTGAGTCGATGCTACTAAAATTTAAGCATGAAGTGGTCTAAGTACTAAATTTTGAATAAAAAGTCATTCACCCAATCTATGACCAACATGGAATTCCACAAAGTAAGATTCTTTCCACATTCATCATAAGAGCCAATTTGAGTAGGAGTTGAGCAACTACGATTTTGTCCAATTGTTGACATGGATTATGATATTCACTTTAAAATAAAATTTGTGGGAAGAATAAAGAAACATAATACCTCGAGCTCCATTTGGCGTTCTTGACTTGATGCATTGGAACAATCTCCAAGATTGTGATTGATTAATCTTTATCTCTAAAATTTTGAGGTAAAAATAGACCTAAATTAAATTATATTATAAAAATGAAAATGCAAGGAGTCAAAGTTAATCTTAACACAAGGAGTCAGGCACATGAAAAGGAAAACACGGGGCGTCATAATTAATCTGAAACAGTTTCCATTTTTAAAACTTACTGCAAAATCACCTATCATTCCATTTGTTGTTTCTACTAACCAATAATAATTTACTACCTTTCGCACTGCCACTTCGTCATAATAAATTTTACTCTCATAAGCATTGATGAGATTACTGCCTTGTGTAATAAGGGAGAATTACTGCGAGGTATAGTAAAATTTAGAGGTAAAGTTGAAATGTGACAGAATCCCATATCGGGCTATCCAAAAAGGTGAGAAGTGGCGGTATAAGTAATCGTGAAATTACTATGACTGTAACACTTTGGGGGTAAAAGCACAACACTATTTCCGGTCAAAAAGAAAAACATAACGCAGAACCGATCTGGACCAGAAGGAATCATATGGTTTCTGTCAAAAGGGAAAAACACAGGTTTGCAAGCTAATGGATCTCGTGCCCATTTGATGGCAGCTAAATCGACTTAACCACATTCCAAATCCACTCAGAAGCAATGCCATCAACCCAATGGGTTACAACAAAAAGGGTAAACAAAATCGTTGCTATAGCAACACAGTCAGCAAATAGAGGTTTAGAACGCAGGCATTCCTAACTAGATTTAAAAACAAAAAAATGAGAGAGCAAAATGAGATAAAGAAAAACGTAGATCTTGAAATTTCTAGGAATACACCAATGCAAAATCAACAAATGAATTAGAGTGTGGAAGTCCTTCCTCAGCATTCACATTAAGAGCGGAACATTGACTGGTCCACTCAGGTCGTTGACTTCCAAGGGTCCCAATAGCATAGTCCAAATACATTAAAAGGATTTTCAATCGAGTCAGTTCAGTACAGAGGTAAATGATACCATTGAAAAATACAATAAGATACGAAACACAACGAGAAAGAAAAAAAAATCACCAAAGGAAGATTTCGCACAGATTTTCATGCAAATGGGTAACCCAATCCTCCCGCCTCGACAAAGGAACACAGTCAAGGATTTAGAAGTGGCTACCCAAAAATCAAATGGCAAAACAATAACATACCCAACAGAAAACGTGGTGAAAGTATGCCAAGAATTAAACAAAATGCAGGGTTAAAATTTACCTCTATCTTAAATTACATTCGCTGAATCAATATTTTTACATCAATACCTTACTGAACACATAAGTTAAGATTATACCTATCACAATTTACATTCACCGAAGTGATCTTTTACATCTCATAACACCAATATAAAAACGTTGACAACAGTAAGAGAATGCCAGGGCCATAAGGATAACTTATCGAAGGGATGGTAGGATTCTATCATTCAAGGTGTAGGAAATTAAACAATCAAGGCTAGGACATCCACAGAGATAAACGGCTAAAAGGTTAGCCTTTGCTTCATCATCCTCCCACAGGAAAGCAAGGCGTTGAGATCCATAGGTCTTCTAATGCTAAGGCGACGACCATAGATCAGGCTCCTGGCCGACTGCTCGGGTGAGAAATGATGAGCTAGAGATGAATACTAAACAACCTCAAGGTCACAATCAACACTAGAGGGTGACCACGACATACGAGAAAACAAGGCCATAGAAGATGACAACCAAGGAGCTAGGCTAATAAAATTCAGCTATCAAGATAAACATCCAATCTAATTACATAATCAATCATGCAAATCCAATCATAAAACCTACAACATTATACCATTTAAATAAAGAAACCATATCGTTTCCTATTCGCCCCCTCTGATGGGCGTCCCACGCTCCTTGCCTCTTCAGTTCGTCGACCGTCGAGACCTCAGCGGTACCTCCCAGCCAATGGTAGGGTTACTCTTCTTCCCCCTTAGCCCCCCGAGCCGTAAAGCAGCCACACACACTATCCAGAGGTTTCGTCTAGCTCCCAGCTCACCTTGCAAGGCCAAGCTACCACTTCTCTCCGAGCTGGGTATCCCAACTCCCACAAGTAAATCAGTTAAGTCAATATTTTTGTAGCGTAACATTACACAAACAAAATATGATCCAACCTCCATCACCTCCCTTCATTATATAGAGTTTTTTGGTTCATTACTTTCCAAATTTCTCTTTTAGTTAAGTCTTTATAATTAATTTCCTAAAAATTCTTCTTCGTACAAGTGTCACCCATCCCCTTCATTCCTCCATTATTTAATTTCTTTAATTAATTAACCATATTATTTCCCTCACCCACCTAGCTGATCTAGGTGGATATTGGTTGTCACCCACCTTCTCTAACTAGCCCAAAACATGTTTCTGGCAATTCTGGTAATTTACTATTTTTAGCAGTTTTTAACTTTTGGGGCCATTTTGAGGCCCTAAACGATGTTTTTTGAGAAAACATGGAGAAACACGGATTGTACATCATTGTTTCTCACCCAAAAGTTGTAATTCTTGTATAGATATTTCCAACGAGCTATCATATGCCTAAAACGGAGATCGTATGCAAAAGTTACGACCCCGGGAAGTTGATGCACCAACTTACCCAAACGGGGCCCACATGACTTTTGGCGCTTCATCTCCTAGGGTTAGGTTTTTTGGATGTCTAGGGTTTTTGGCATTCCTGCTTTTTGTAAAAATGCCTTTAGAGCCTCATTGTAATCATCTTCTGGCGAATGCGAGTAGCCATCGCATCTCTTCTCAGTGATAAGCTACCACCATTCTAGCGAGTCTTTCACTCTGTACTTTTACAGTCTATGTACATTTATTCCATTAATAGAAATCGTGTATTACTATATATTTGTGACTCTTGTTATATTTACACTATATCTATGTTATATTGTTGTCTCTCTTCCAATATCTCAGTGGTATCATAATCAATGGTATCAGAGCAGGCTGCTCTTGAACGTTTTCAGTGCATGTCCCCGACAAGGTCTGAGTATAGCAAGTTGGGTCTCGAGCTTGTCTCTCTTGAGGACAATCACTCTCGCACACCCAAGAAACCCTCAATAGAGGAAGAAAATAAAAATGATAGAGCAGACGATCCTATCAGTTTGTTGCTTGAGCAAGCTCTCACGCGAAAGAGGGACGAAATGATGGAGAATTTTTCCCACATCCTTTAAAGCCTTCCGATAGAATTAGGCGCATCTTCATCAAGAGTCCACTTCAGAGGCACCTCGCCTTTCAAGGTATAGGTTAATTTTGATATTCCTGTATTTGAAGGTCAAATAGATGAAGATGCCCTAGATAAATGGTTAAATTTGCGAGAATCTTATTTCTCTATTCATAATTTTTCCGACAAGGAAAAGATCACCTTTGCACTCATTAAGGCTCTCCCCCATGTAAAACATTGGTGGGAAACTTACTGGGAGCAGAGTTCCACAGAGGAGTTTGGAATATATGGCATCGATCCCACTTGGGATTTTTTTGTGGATGCGATAAAGGAACAGTACTACCTTGTTGGCAACTATGAGGACCAATACATGAGATGGACCACACTGCGGCAAGAGAGGGGCCAAGCAGTTCCAGAGTTCACCAATACCTTCCATACCTTGCTCACCAATCTGGGTATCAAAGACTCTAAACGACATTTGGTTCTGAAATACCGTGGGGCTCTACATAGATACATCCAAACTGAAATGTATTTTCTGGACATCTCATCACTCCGTGCTGCCTATCAATGTACTGTTAAAAGCGAACATAAATTTAAGCACTAGAACAAATGAGAGTTTGGGCATGCTAATCCACAACAACCAAAGTATGACAAAGACAACCCTAACAAACAATCTCTCGAAAACCAGTCCAAGCCACAGAAAAAGAAGGGTCATGGGAAGACAAAGAAGGACACCGAAAAATGGTGCAATTTCCACAAAATCCCCTGGCACAACACCGATGAATGTCACTCAAAATAGTCATTGGTGGCCGATATCAAAGACAACGAGACAAACCCTGATTCAAAATCTGATTCTGAAAATACTAGTAAAAGACATATCATTGACGCAGACCCCACTGCTATTGTCGCGGCGACAACAATTGAACTAGAAGAACCAACAGATCCAGAAGAGGGGGAGCACCTTTTTCATTCACAGATGCGGGTGAAGGGGACCCCACTGCATTTTATTGTTTATAGTGGAATCTAGAAGAACCTCATCTCAACAGAGGTCTTCAAACAATTGGGATTGTCGACAACACCACACCAACAACCATACAGCATCGGGTGGCTTCACCAAGGACGAGATCTTCGTGTTAGCCAACAATGTCGATTGTCATATGGCATCCAACCCTTAAAGGATGAGGTATTATGTGATGTTTCCCCACTGGATGTCTGCGATGTTCTTTTCGGCCAGCCATATATGTGGAAACGCCATGCTATCTATGAGTCTCGACCCCGTAGTGTCATTATTACTCTCGGGGGTCATCTCTACAGGATACCAGAAGTAGTTCCAACTACAGCCCCACCTAAATAGTGCTGCAAGGTAGTATCTCATACTACGAAATTCATCTTCTCCATAATCTGTTCAAAAGGGGAACAAAAGGATATTGCAACCACTACAGCCTTGGGCCAGGCACCTTCTATCCACTAGAAGAAGGTCGACAAGGTTGCAGAAAAGCATAAAGATTCCTTCTGCATACATTCATCTCATGTATCCAGACTAGTTAAAAAGGTCCAACCCTTCCAGCCAGAAGTTCGTGACGATCTTCAACAAACCAAGCAGCGCGACGGTTCCAACAAGGCAAGCGACTCACCAAGATTCAGATTCAACAATCTCTTTCCTCTCTCCCCCAAGAACTCAATGCAATGGAGACCATTTCTTCCTAAGGAGGGAGGATTTATCTAGGTGGATATTGGTGGCCACCCACCTTCTCCAACTGGCCCAAAACATGTTTCTGGCAATTTTGGTAATTTACTATTTTTAGCAGTTTTTAACTTCCCGGGCCATTTTGAGGCCCTAAACAATGTTTTTTTAGAAAACGGGGAGCAACATGGATGATAGATCGATGTTTCTCACCAAAAATTTGTAGTTCTCAGATAGATATTTCCAATGAGCTATCATACGCCTAAAACACAGATCGTATGCAAAAGTTACGACCCCGGGAAGTTGATGCACCAACTTACTCAAACGAGGCCCACATGACTTTTGGCACTTCATCTCCTAGGGTTAGGTTTTTTGGATGTCTAGGGTTTTTGGCATTCCTTCTTCTTGTAAAAAGGCCTTCAGAGCCTCATTGTAATCATCTTCTTGTGAATGCGAGTAGATGTCACATCTCTTCTCAGAGATAAGCTACCACCATTCTAGCGAGTCTTTCACTCTGTTCTTTTACAGTCTCTGTACATTTATTTCATTAATAGAAATCGTGTATTATTGTATATCTGTGACTCTTGTTATATTTCCACTATATATCTGTGATATTGTTGTCTCTCTTGCAATATCTCTGAATATTTATGTGTTATATCTCCACTCTCATTTCGTGCCGAAAATAATCTGGATCACTAGCATTACTCCTAGAATCACTCCTAGGTGTCCCCCAAATTCCCTTACAGGCCTTAAAGGATTTCCCTATTATGAAGTTGCTAATTCAATTTAAAATTAGAAGGCTCTTAAATGGTAGATTCTTTACTAAGTTGACTTACGCTTTTTCCCTTAAGTTCCTGTTTTTCCCCTTTTTTTATGTTACCTCTTTTTCTAGTTTCCTAAAAAAATTATTTTCCCTCTTTCCCCTTTTTAATTAGAAATCATAAAGGTAGGTGTGGAATTTAACCCCTTTTCCCTTTTATCATTTAATTAGTATGGATTTTTTTTTTTAATTATCAAAAATAAAACAATTAATTCCCCTTTTTACATTTATTACCACAGATTTTGTTTTTATGAATAACTTGATTTCTTACTCCCTTTATGTTACAAGATTTAACAAAGGTCAAAATTATTATTATTAT
>JZKD02S2067785.1:214736-242016 GCA_000966675.3 Picea glauca | reverse complement strand
AGAAGAAGAAAAGATGGGCCCTCAAGGGCCATGCTCAAGTCAATCTGCTCTCATACTCCATGTCTAGGACCATGTGGGCCTCGAGACATGATCTCCTAGTTATCCCTAGATATCGTGGATAACAGAGCTCACTTGCAAAAAATGTTCCAGTACCGGTTCAAAAACATCGGAAGGTCTTATTAGGAGAAACATACTGCAAGCACTTGGTAGATGAAAATGGGAAACCACTTTACCCTGCCAATTGTGACATTACAACTTCCAAGCACAATAATTGGTTGATGATGGTAATAATTGTTTGTTATAATGTAATTCGAACAAGCAAATTATTTCACTGTGCTTACTAATATCATCGATGTACTAATGTTCAATATTTTTGAAGTTAGGATTCCTCTGATGATGAGCCACCTACCTACCATATTTTGTTGCACCCGAAAAAAATGTTAACCCGAGAGAAGACTACAGTGAGAGAACAACTTAGAGAGGAAGAGTACCAAGAATGGTTGAATCAACCACCTATTCAATTCCCACTATGTCCAGATTCACCAATTAGGAATGAATGCAACAATATTAGTTCTTTAGAAGTTGGCAATGGAGACAATCAAAAAGAGGTTGGTATGGATGATAACTTACGGTATATGACATCTGTTGTAACAGATATTTAAAAATTTGACTGCATTGCCCAAGGCTACGGCTCTTGCATCTGGGCAGATGGGGTCAAGCATGATTATCGAACTAGGATCTTTTCAAGCTTTTGAAAATAGCAGACCAGACCTCCAAGAAGATGACAGTCCAGAGCTATCGAGGGTTTATGATATCTTCCTTGGAAAATTCCAGTTATAACCAGCTCTACTCAGTCACTTCAACTTAATGGACTTGCTAGACCTCTGTTGTATGATAATATTATAGCTTTGTTCGATAATTTAAAGGTTCTAGATGTAAGTGGTAATCACTTGACTGGACAGCTTCTGACTTTCCATTTTGTTGATGCCCTTGAGGGTGTGGTTGAGCAATAACAAATTTCCTAGTTTCATTCCATTTTCACCTTTGGCACCAGATTCTTCAGTTTCCAATAAATTGGATCTCAGCCATAATAAATTTTCGTGCCTTACCTACATAGCTCTCCATTTGATGGTACACAAATGAAATTGGGCCTTATTATGCAATGAAGGGAGATTACTTTGTGGTTTGCAGTATATGAATAATGAAGGGCGTTGTTGTCATTAGAATTTCCATTCACACTCACAGTTCATTACAGTAATACTTGAAATGGAAATATTCACAATGACTGTAATACTTGATGTATTAAGTATATTTTGGCAATTGAAGGGTAGTTCGAAGATCAAACTATCCATTCTTGGTTTTCTCTTGAAGCATACCCAGGAAGAGAAACTGTGGGATGCAAATGAGATCTCAGGAGAGTTGGGGACGAGAAGAGGTTTCTGGCCAGGCAATGAAAGTATGAAGCAACAGGAAAAGAATGGGGCTCCAGCACATATTATTACAAAATTCGCTCAATTATTGCAATTCCACATTACTACCTATTTTGACAAAGAGATCCCTGGTCAACCAAGGGCAATTCAGCGATCAAGATGACCCATTAAGTCCATATGCAATAGACTGAAGAACAAGAAGGGTCACATCAGAGGGAATTTAATGGGAAAATGTGTAGATTTTTCTGCACGTACAGTTATTACTCCTGAGCCAAATATCAACATTGACAGGTGCCTTGGAGTATTACACTGAATTTGACATATCCAAAAACTGTGACTCCATATAACTTGGAGAGATTAAAAGAACTTGTTGAATACGGACCTCATCCTCCTCCAGGGAAAACGGTTGCTAGATTTATTATCAGGGAGGATGGCCAGAGACTTGATCTTCGCTACTTGAAGAAGAGCAGCGACCACCATTTAGAGTCGGGTTATAAGGTGGAGAGGCATTTGAATGATGATGACTTTGTTCTTTTCTAGTCTGCATAAGAGATCTATCATGGGGCATAGGATCAAAATCAGGCCATACTCAACATTTCGATTGAACTTGTCGTTCACATCACCGTATGATGCTGATAAGCATAGCCATTTAATGGATCTTATTCATACTCAGAAAACTGAAGGCACTCATGGAAAGCGATCTTTGACCTTGTACTTTGTGGAGATGAAGGGGGGGAGCTGATGCATTGGAATATTTGCTAGTGTCAAATGGGTTTCCTGCAACAAGTATTCATGGAGATAAATCTCAATAGGAGCGCAAGCTAGCTCTCAAATCTTTTAGAGTGGGGTTGCACCTATTTTAGTTGCGACAGATGTGGCTGCACGTAGACTTGGTATTCCACACATTGCACATGTAATTGATTTTGATTTACCAAATGATATTGATGACTACGTTCACCGCATAGGGAGTACAAGTCGTGTTGGTAAATTAGGGTTCGCAACTGCTTTCTTTAATGAAAATAACCTTTCTCTTGCAAAGAGTCGTTACTCTGAAAACCCTTGTCCACACTGTCAGAAAAGAGGTCAGTGAGCAACCAGAGAAACGGATACATGGGTCAGATTGGAAGAGGCAGAGTTCCAGATCGTTTAAAAATAGAAAAGAATAGAACTAGGTCTATCAGACAACGTTTGGAGTGTTTCCGGGAGCGTTTTGGCATCAAGGGAATTATCCATACCCCACTGCTCGGAACGATTTGTAACGTTCGAAGAGCTGCAACGGGCCATTGCAGAATTTGATACAGCTAGTGCACATGAACTGAGCATCTGAAGATTGGGTGCTACACCTTTAATGGAATTCATGATAGCTTCAGGCGAGGCAGTTGCCAAGTTGCAAGTAGACCATGTTTTGGCCGTGGAGTGGGTTTATACCAGGTCATTTATGATATGGCAGGGAATAGTGAATTCCATCCAAAGATCTCTAGCGTAAATGCACTCACTGTTGATGACCAGCATGCAGAGTTTCTAGCGATTTGGCAGGTCATCATTTTTCATTTGTATATACATATTTTTCGTTCCTCTCCGGGTTCTTTAGTTTGACAGAAGATTGGAGAAGATCAGAAGAAAAGGCTCGAGGAACTTCGCAGAACAATATATGCTACATTGAATCGAGTCTACGACAAGGCAATGGAAAAATCAGCCCGTACGAAAATGGCTTTGGAGGTGAGCATTCCTGGGAGCGAAAAAAGACTGAAATAACGCCTGGGCACCGATGCTCTACAGGCAATAGCACCTCGGGGATTGCCACTGCGGACCAGGCTAAGCGTGAACATGTCCCAACTACAGAATGATCAGAAAAAGGGGTCCATTATTATATATCTCTTGCATCTTTTAAGAAAGCATGCTATGTTCTTCAAAAATGTGTATTCAGATAGTGCTGATTCCCCAAACGCAGGCCCATGTTCTCCATCCATTAGTGATTGCATTGACGAGGTTAGTAGGAATGGAAGAAAAAATGGACGTCGTGTATCAAGTCTTCACTCATTTGATACAGCCGGAAAGGAAACTCTTGAAAGCTCAGGAAGCATGCCAGTACCTCCTGAAGAATCTAGAGGTCCAATTTCACTGAAACTAATGTCTGACCCTGTGATTATTTCATCTGGCCAAATTTATGAATGGGTTTGTATAGAGAAGTGGATTAATGAGGGTCATGATACATGTCCCAAAACTCAACAAAATTTTGACACATCTTGGTAACTCCTAATTTTTTGTGTCAAAGGTCTAATTGCAAGTTGGTGCGAACAACACAAAACTGAAGTTCCAGAGCCATCTACTCCATCCCCTCCCGTGGCATGTTGGAGATGGGATTTGGCAGATTCTGGATCTGTCAAGAGCATTGATGGTGGTCACCTGAGGGAGGTCAAGGTAGTACAATTGAAGGACAATCAAGTTGCATGTGCTTTTGAGGATGAGGCTAGCAGATTATCGAATGATACTTTGGGTAACAGTTCTTATTGTGATTCACCAGCTATGCTAAGAAATGAAGGACAGTTCACTTGGAGCGATCAGTCCTAGGCATTGGTGGGAAACCTTCGCAAATGTTTGGAGGTTTCGAAACAAAATCAAATGCGAAATTTATCCCAGCTGAAAGTACTCCACTTAGTAACGGTTCAGGGCAGCTGGCGGTCACGAATCATGAAGGTGAACCGTTTCAGATTCCTGGAACGCCTAGAGTCTCGTTTTTTCTTATTAAGAGACTGATGTATGTAAGAAAAAAAAAAAGAGCCCGGGAGCCTTTTCACAGGCTGGGTTTGTAATGCATTTTTATCAAATATAGAACAACGTTTTCAAGAGATTCTATACTTCGTCACTGTCTAATTCCGTCTTCTTCATGTATTATTGTTTTTGAAGTTTTTCATCAGTGTTTTCTGCCTTATGTTCATTATTTCAGCTTGTATGGTTACAATTCAGTAGCTATTTGAAGCATCCCTTAATACGTAGTTTTTCCTCTCTTTTTCCATGAGTAAAATAAGACCTGCGCTTTAATAGTTTCGCCTCATTTACAAGTTTTATTTGTGCGTAGCCTTTCCTCTGTCTATAGCGAGACAAGACCTACATTCAAATATTTGAAGTTTTAGTGTTATTTCTTCTATTGAAAGGATGACCAAATGCTTGGCTTTTTCTTTCAGTTTTGTTCATCTCTATCTGCTATCCATCCTCATGATTTTTTAATGAATTAGACAAACGAGGTCATGCCTTTTGTTTCTGATCTATAAATGAGTAAATGACCATTTTGGACCTGGTTCTTGACGCCTCCTATGCTATTCGATCTCTGCTTTTGTCTCTTTTCTTGGTTTTCATTTGACTCCATGCCCAATGGACCTTTTCCCTAGTTTAACACCCAAACTCCAAAAATCTAAGGCCATCTTTCACCCATAAATCTGCCCACCTTTTTCATGCTATGTAAATTCCTATCGTGACATTTTTCGAGAGATCCCTCTCAGGTTGGAAGGGGCAGCTCCCAATCCAAAGTGGTTTGAGGTTGCCTCGGGATTGATTTGTTGCAGCCCATTTCAGTTCTGAGTGACAACAACATCCATGGAGACAATGTTGTTATATGGATTCTAGAACGATGAGCTAAGGGATGATGCTCATATCAATGCTACCATTTTCGAAAGCCTGAAATCTGCTTCCATCACCCCTCTCTTTGGACCTAGTGTTCGGTCAAATTCTACCTAGCTTGGAACAACAATGTTAATTTACAATGTGAAAGCAAAGTTTGGCATGTAAAACACATATTTCTCGACAATATTGAGGAAATTGACAAACAATCGCCATATAATAATTTTGTGAAATCTTGTCACAATACAATAAACATTAGAATTTTTTTTTTTTATAAATGTTAAGCGACCTTGTAAATTAATTCTATTTCCCATTCACTACAGGATATTCAAAGATAAGGTTCTTCTTAGTGATAATGTTTTTCCGGTAGATGTGAAGAGGCAAAGCAATTGTTTAAAATGTTGGGTGTTGAGTATATATCATATCACACATGTCCCAATGATTGCATTTTATATAGAGGAGAATATATAGAAAAAGAGATATGTCTTAAATGTGGGCATGACAGGTAGCATGAATCAAATAAAAATGGTAAATCACATGGTCCTTCTCATAAGATATTGAGGCACATGTCTATAATCCAAAACATTAAAAGGATATTTCATTGTAAATAATTATCTATGTTCTAGGGATAGCATGCCTCACACATAAGTGAGTCGAGAGTTATGTGAATCCCAATAGATTCAATAGCAATGAAGCATAGAGAGAAAACATGGCCAAAAAAATTCAAGGATGAAGTTTGAAGTCTACGACTCAACATATCAATGGATGTTGTGAACCCATATTCCCTCCAAAACACCAACTATTTTGTTTGTCTTGTAGTAGTGATCAATAACAATATCCCCCCATGGTTTTCCGTGAAAAATGAACATCTTTTGTTCAATATTATAATCCCTGGTAGAAGAGAAGTGAAGAATATGGATGATCCATGATATTTTCATCAATGTGACTTATTAAAGAATTGTATTAAATGAGCATAAACTGAAGTGCACCATAAATAAGGAAAATCTCAATAATAGAGAGACATAAGAATCAAATATGAACAAAAAAAATTGATAACAGAGTTCATACTTGATGGAATACGATTTTGGGTCCTGCTCTCAAATGGGTAGGCCTTTTTATTAACTTAACAAAATAATTTGGAAAAATACATAAGTAAACCTCATTTTGGAATTAAACTACAAAATATTTTCTCAGATCTGAAAACAAACAACACCACTGAATTTGTAGCGTCGAATTACCTAAAATCAATTGTCTTCATGCCCCGATCTAACTCTGGCATTTCCAAGCCCAAGAGAAATTCAGTCTTAGTTTATGTGCCTACAACCTGCAATTAATTCATAAAAGTTTTCCTCGTAAAACGGGTCTGGCAGTACCATCGTGCGCTCTACTCCTTTTCCCCGTGCACTGGAAAAATGCCACAAATTAAAATATAGGTGGATTAACCAACCAAGGTGTTAGCCCAAATGGTTGGCGGGTGGTTTAAACTAGTCGTTTGGTTGGGGATGTCCCAGGGTCAAACACACAGGCATCCTCCCTTTGGCTTGTTTGTTTTAACCATGGAAGAGTCAGATGTAATGTTCGCTAAATTTAGCGGAGGATGATATTGCTTGGTGGACTATTTGTTGTTGTTGGTTGGATGTTGCAGGATATTCATATAATTGGTGGAATGGGGGTTGGCATCATCAACCCCTTTTTTTCTCTTTTTTTATTATTTTAGGTTACTGGCCCTCACTAGGCATTTTCCTGCTGCCACATGGTGGCCAGTCATTGGCCCACATCACCTACTTGTACAGTCATTTCCACATCACCTCTTCCTAGTCAGATTTCCACATCACCTGTTAGGTGGCTATACAGATGCCACATGGTTGTTCGGACTTCCACGTGGCACTTTTCCATTGGTCCATGTACTGAACAAAAAATTTCCAAAAATGGATGACACGTGGCATCCTCTGGTGTTTCCACATCATCATGACATGTATCGTCATCTGTGTGTGCCACATACCCTCTATGGATGCTTCGATCATCCATAATGATGTTGATGTCAACAATAAAAATGTTGACTCATCCCTGCTGACTAGGCTAGGTTGACCAAAACTTTGGCCATGGATATATTTTGATCTGTAACTTCTTTTGACAAGTCGTTTACGTCGTTAGAAATCTCGCGACGTGCTCTTTGCAATGTTGCTAATTTTGCTAAGTTTTAAGGAATTTGAATGTTTTCCATTTCTCTTTCTACTTAGACCATTTTGAGCTTCCTAAGGTGCTTTTAAGAATTCTGAGTTATCCTTAGGCTTCTCTAGATCTGTTTTGGATCACACCTTCCCATAGAGAACTTTTTGGACTACCAAAATCTTTTATGAATCAACATGTAAGTGAGAGAAGAGTTCCCTCACCTTGTCTTTCTCAATCCATTTTTCCTTGCTTGGATGTGTGCCATTTAATCCCACTCGAATATAATCGACATCACCCCTACATGAAGCCCTCATCCTTCTGTCAAGGATGATATCATCGTTCAAATCATCCAAGTACTTAAGAGAAAACTCATCAATTGAAGGTATTGAAACTTCCTCACCTTGATGCATGATCATGGGAGGCTCAAAAAGTTTCAAGTTTTCCACATTTACAACTGAGTAGATCTACATATAAGTTGGAAGATCTAAATGAAAAGCATTGGTGTCTCTTTTCTACAAAATAGTGAAAGGTTGATATCGGATAGATTAAGTTTCTTTCCTTCACCCTTCAACCTCTCCTTTCTAATGTGAAGTCATACCTAGTCTCCAACCTAAAAGTAATGATCAACCATGTGCTTGTCATGTTGATCCTTATACTGTTCTTGAATTTTCTCCAACTGTTCCATGACTGGTTGGTGCACTTGCTGGATCATTTGAATGAACATGTGAGCCACGTATTCATTTATTTTTCCTCTGAATCAAAATATTTCCCATACATCAATTCCAAATGGACCTTAGGAAATTATCCAAAACATGTTTCAAATGACAAATACTGAGTGGAGGAATGCACGTCTTGATTGTAAGGATGTTGAACATAGGGTATTTGGTCATCCCACAACATGGGATGCTTGTTGCAGTAGCCTCGGAGAAAATGTACCACTATTTGGTTAACCACCTCTGTTTGACCATTGATCTATGGATGGAAGGAAATACTCCTCTTCAACCTGGTTTCCATGATTCTCCACAAGCTTGTCCAAAAATATCCAAGAAACCGATTATCTCGATCCAAGATAATCGATGTGGGAAACTGAAAGTGGACCTAGACATAGACAATGAGGATATTAATAGTCTTCTCACTAGTATTATTCCTTTTACATGGCATCAAGGTACACATCTTTCTAAACCTATCCACTACTACATACAAGTAGTCATGACCCCTTTTCGACATTGGAAACCCCCCTACAAAATATATGGAGATACATTCCCATGGATGGGATGGAACAAGAAGTGGTGAGTAAAACCCCAATTTTCTATTAGTGGGATTACAAGTAGAACACATCACACACCCCTTTACATATTTAGATACAATTGCTTTCATCTAAGGCCAGTAAAAAAAACTTTGCAAATGAGCCATAGTTTTTCCTATCCAAAAATTCCCAGGAACAAGAGAAGTGTGATATTCTCGTATTACATTAACTCATTCACTTGTAAAAATACATATATTTTCAAGATGGTAGAGTAATTTCCCCTATAGACAATATGTCTCCACTTGTGCACCATAGGTTAGCATCTCAAATACATCCTTAAAATCTTCATCAAAAACATCTTGTTCAACATAGATATCACGAGATAAAGAAGCATTCTTCAAAACAATAGAAGCAACAATAGGAGGTATTTTTCAAAGCATATCATCTACTTTGTTAATTGTACCCTTTTTATACTTGATTACCAAATGAAATTGTTGAAGAAAACACATCCACCTATAATTTCGAGATTGTTGCAACTTGGTTTCTTCTTGGAGATATTGTAAGGGTTGGTGATATGTATGTATGATTGTTTCATTCCTTAACAAGTAGTGCTTCCATTTTTTCACACTTTGAACTAATGCTTAGAACTCTTTATCATGTGTAGGATAATTAAAAACATCTTGGTTAAAATCTTCAGAGTGGTAACATATAGGCTTACAACATTGCATCAATATTGCACCCATGGTGTAACCACTAGAATCTATATCTATCTCAAAATGATGTTGAAGATTCGACAATGTTAATATTGGTGTGGTACTGATATTTTCCTTCAAAGTGTCGAAGGATTTTTGTTGTTGTCCTCCCCAGTGAAAAGTGTTCTTCACACTGGTTAAGGCATGCAAAGGAGTTGTAATGAAAGAGAAGTTTTCTATGAATCTCCTCCAGTCCTGAACTACACCCAAGAAGCTTTGTACATTGGTTACAGTTGTGGGCTCATGCCGATTTACAATTACAACAATTTTGGAAGGATCAATTTTCATTTGTCCTCCTCCTACAATATGACCTAAGCACACTAGTGCAGTATTTCCAAACTCACATTTCGACAATTTTACATACAAATTTTCCCTTTGAAAAGTATCCAATACATTCTTTACATGTCATACATGTTCATCCCAAGTCCAACTGAAGATAATAATGTCGTCTAAATACACAATTACAAAGTCATCTAGAAATGGCCTGAATACATCAATAATTACATGCATGAAGGTTGTTGGAGCATTAAAAATCCCAAACAACATAACTAACCAATCAAACAAACCAAGTTTGGTATTAAAGGAATTTTTCCATGCATCATGTTCTGCAATCCTGATCTGATGGTATCCACTGTGCAAATCCAACTTAGTGAAATAAACACCATTCTTTAATTGATCAAGTAAATCATATATACAAAGAAGAGGGTATCAATTTTTAATCGTGATTTTTTTTAATGCTCGATAATCAACACACATTCACCATGTGCCATCCTTCTTTGGCACCTTCATGATCAAAGAACCAGAAGGAGATGAACTCGGCCTGATGACCCTTGTTGGCGATGGAAGTCACCCCTGAATTGTAGCAGGAGCAGAGCCCGACGCCCATCAGTTTATGTCACAATTTATTTAATGGGGTGATCAAATGGAAGTTAACTCACAATGATGTGGTTCTAACTTCGAAACTAGGCCAAGCATGCATAGGCAAGTGAGGTCTTAGATAACTTCAGACAGTGAGTTGTAGTAAGGGTGAGTAGGGGGAAGACCTGTATCAGAGAGATGCAAAGTTCTGTTGTAAACATTAGGTTCCTAACAGACTGTGGAAGAAGACATCTAAACGCAAGATCCTCCTACGTTCAAATGCAGAAAACCAAAGAAAACAATAATGTCACAATAAATCCTTTATCACAACAGAATTGCCATAATTCATGCGAATGAGTCGATCATGAACTCTCTTAGCATAGGATGAAAACTTAGATGGAGTAAGAAGACTATCTGTTATAAAATAAGAGATCTCATATACAGATGCATGACCAGAGAGCTAGAATGTCTACTAAAACTTTACAATTGGGAGATGTGCTCTACCATCGATGCTTACAAAAATGGAGAAAACGCCTACATATACTAAAAAACAACTATAACAGCAAAAACAAGACGCTGCATTAAAAACATTACGTCTGCATGTCTTCTGATAGTCTGCGCATACAGACTCAGGATGATCGTGTGCCTATGATAGACGCTAACTTAACTTCGCATGGCCTTTGCAGGGGAGGTAGCTGAAACATTAAAGGCCAAAATGGCTCCGAAAACCCGATGATCATCGATCTGCTTTGTAAATAGATCTTGGATGCTGCCAACGCTATTTTTCCCACTCGCTTTCCTTGCTACCGGAAAAACAGGGATTCTTCTGCGCTGTGCTTGGGTACTTCCTGAGAAACCTATAGACCTGAGTGCTTTTGCGCCTAAGACAAAAAAAATCGCTAACATTAGCCTCCATGGGGGATAGATTCATCCCTGTGATGCTCTAAGAACTCATTCCGCAGCTTTAGTGCCTTGCTGTTGGGCTATGGAGTCAAGCTCAAAACATCCCACTGCTGAAAATACAGGCCAAAAAATAAAAACAAAACAAACTAAACGTTCATTCTTACAGGAGCTTATTTATGTACAATCCTAAGCTAATAAAACACTTTACATGGGCTAGGTGAAAGAAAACTTCCACCATAGCCATTCAAGCAGCTTCTTGGATAGAAGCTCCTTCCTTTTGTCAATGATCATCAGCAGATGGTGTAACTGTGACAGAAGAGCGGTTACACTCTTCAACTCCTCCTTACAGGCTGGAGTTGAGATGAAATAGGGCGACTCCAAGGCATAGGGGAAATTCCACTCCATGTACTTGCAGACAGGGTCATAGAATGAGTGGAAAATTCCAGAAAATGGGTGACAGACACCCTCCTCTGCTACATAGTTGTTCACCTATGGTTGAATATCTCTGATAAGCACAGGTTGATGGTGGAAAATTGACGTAGGCACGCTGCTCTCAAGTGGTGGCTGCTTGCTGACTGGCTCTCGATAGGAAATATTCTTTTCCTCTAGTTCGGTCTCCCCTAGGTCCGATTCGTATTCATCATAAATAGGGACCATGGGGTGGTTCTGTTTGTTGACTGGCTCTTCAGTATCTCTATAGTGATCAAAAGTAGGATAAGCTTGCTGCTCATCATCACTATAATATATATCAAAAAGGGGTTGTCATTCATTGATATGATCCTCCTCTAGAACAGTGATCCCGTAAAAAATGTCTGTTTTAGGGATAGTGGGACCTACTGGTTCTGGCTGCTCACATGTAATCTTTTTCTCTTTAATCCCAGGTAAACATATATCATGAGAAACCCCCTGGAGAAAAAGAGAGAAAACTGCTTCCACAATAATTTCTTCTATAAAAATGGGAAGGCCTCCGTCCTCAGAAGCAGGGCTGCTAGGAATATCTGCTTCAACCCGATACTCAAGTGAGCCATCTACCATGGACCACATCTGCTCTACAAAATCATAATCTCCACAAGAGGCGTGTTGATCTACATGAATATCTAAAAGAACAGATGCATCTGATATGATGTCATATGCTTCTGTTCTGGGGCTAACACAATTAATATCATCCAACACCTCTATATTTTCACAGTAGATGCTTTCCTCCACAGTAAGGGCTTCATCATGGACCTAGTCTTCAGGGCCAGCAGAGGCTTCCTGAAGCGAAGAAAACTCCTCACAATAGTTTTCAAACAAACCATTAGCTGGATAGTAGTCTTTAAAAAATGAATTGAAATTTGTATGAAAACCTATTAAAGAGCGGATGCTTGCAACGAGAAGAGACCGACACCATTCAAGAGCAGATCCCTTCTATGAATACCTGAAGAGCTTAATCTGTACATCCTTATGCATGATATTTTGTCGGTGGATAGCCTAATGGAAGTCCAAAAAATGCTCAGCTTGTTCCTCCCAACTTGTTGCATGAAATTCAGGGAGGAAATATTCCCATTGGTCTCTATCAGGAAGTGCATTAGGAAAACCAACTATCTAAGAAAAGTCACAGAAAGCAAACCTTTGAGCTAGAATTTTCTCCATATCTAACCAGTGGATTTTCCAATCGATCCTCGAATCATGGATTCACCAGGTGAAAGATGCGCAACTTCAAGTGTGTTTGGTCCTTGTTCACCATCAAAGGCCAAATCCTAACGTTGTTGTTACCCTAGGAAGCTTCTCAGGCTGAGAAAGTAGCTCCTGAAACCTTCTCGAGAAAGCTCCTTAGGGTCAGCTTTCAGGTGTGCTAACAGTAGTCACAGTTGAAACAATGATGTGGAAACAATGGAGTCGCTAGGTGCACAATAGAAATATTTAAGGGCTCTGATGTCTGATGCACCTTCAGAATCAGAGGCTTAATGTTGTTCTGCCCAGGGAAAATCTTTAACTTCGTCCCCGGCAACGGTGCCATAAATGTTGGAGACGGAAGTCACCCCTGGATTGCAGTAGGAGAAGAGCTCGTTGCCCATCAGTTTATGTCATGATTTTTTTAATGCGGTGATCAAATGGAAGTTAAATCACGATGATGTGGTTCTAACTTTGAAACTAGGCCAAGCATGCATAGGCAAGTGAGGTCTTAGATAACTTTAGACAATGAGTTGTAGTAAGGGTGAGTAGGGGGAATACTTGTATCAGAGAGATGCAAAGGTCTATCATAAACATCAGGTTCCTAACAGACTGTGGAAGACGACATCTAAACGCAAGATCCTCCTACGTTCAAACGCAAAAAACCAGAGAAAACAATAATGTCACAATAAATCCTTTATCACAATAGAATTGCCATAATTCGTGCGAATCAGTTGATCACAAACTCTCTTAGCATAGGATGAAAACTTAGATAGAGTAAGAAGATTGTCTGTTATAAAATAAGAGATCTCATATACATATGCATGACCAAAGAGCTAGAATGTCTGCTAAAACTTTACAATCGGGAGCTGTGCTCTACCATCGATCCTTATAAAAATGGAAAAAATGCCTACATATACTAAAAAACAACTACAACAGCAAAAACAAGACACAGCATTAAAAACATTGCGTCTGCATGTCTTATGACAGTCAGCGCATGCAGACTCAGGATGATCGTGCACCTATGAAAGACGCTACCTTAACTTCGCATGGCCTTTGCAGGGGAGGTAGCTGAAACATTAAAGGCCAAAATGGCATGTGTAGACTTCTTTGTCTAATCGAGGACTTTAGCATGGCTTCTTTGGAAAGAATCATTATGGAGGACCATCTCGGGTGGACCTTCATCTAGGACGTCCATACCCTATAATTAATGAGTGAAGCTAGGATTCAACCACCTTATCTCTTCTTTTTTTATCCTCAAGCTGGCATCAGGATTTAGATCACATGAATCAGTGCCGAGAACACAATGCTCCCTCTCATAAATCTAAATTAGGTGCCTTTGGCCTCTGTGTCAGAGTGCTTTTGGTGTTTCAGGGTTCGTGGATGAAAAAGTATTAGGATTTTTCTCCTTTAAAGTCACGATGGGAAAAATGCCGGGAGGGCCTAACGGTCGCCACGTGTTCCCCACTGATTTTATGGCTCTGAACTAACCCAGTAATAATGAGGGCTTGAGTTTTGGCGCTTTAAGTGTTATCAGGGTTCAGGGTTTTGAAATGTAAAATGGCGAGGAGTGCTTACCGCTCGAACTCGTGAATGCCATCATGACATGGATGCATGTCGCGCATCCTTCAGATGGATGGCCCAAATAGTATTTTCTATTATAAAGGGGCTATCCCCCCTTCACCCGCTCGCTTGATATGACCTGGTGCTGAGATCCTGGGCTTAGTTCGAAGGGAGCTTTAGAGTTTTGCTGATTGACACTTTCAAGTGCAATGGACGGAGAGCTTCCTGACTCTCGATATCCGATACATCGACAGGATGCTACCTGTCCTGGTTGGATCGGATGACCCAAATCTTATTTGAACTATTGGTGCTCCCTCTTGCGCTAAACCTTGGCAAATCGATAGCTCCAAAAACCCGATGACCGTCGATCTGATTTGTAAATAGATCTTGGATGCTGCCAATGCTAGTTTCTCGCTCGCTTTCCTTGCTACTGGAAAAACAGGGATTCTCCCGCACTGCACTTGGGCACTTCCTGAGCAACCTATAGACCTGAGTGCTTTTGCGCCTAAGAAAAAAATAATCGCTAACAACCCCTTGATCCAATAAGTCCTGTACCTAATTTTTTATCATTGTCATCTCTATAACTGACATACTGTACATGCCAACATTAGGAAGATGAGAATCTTGTTGAAGATGTATTTCATGTTGGATTTCCCTCTTTGGAGGTAATCTATCTGGTTCCTTAAAGATGTCATCATATAGAGAAACAATATCAATTAATTCTTTCTTATGAGAAGGATTGCATCCTTGGAAGGTGTCAGATGTTCCGAAATCCTTTTCTCTTACAACCATGAGTACATATCTCTTATTAGTATTTATGAGTCTTTTTATCCGTCCTACACTAATACGTGTTGTGTTAACCTTCGTGTTGCGGGATCTAACAATATATTCCACTTCTCCTTTAGTAAGGTGATATTTATTCTCATGAAGAAAGAAGTCTAATTTTGTATCATAAAGATAAGGACTCCCTAGCACCATGACACATATATCAAGTGAAACAACATCCAAATCCACTTCATCTTTCAACTTTGAAGCAATATCAAATCTGACCCTACACTACTTGGTGACATTAAGTTTTTCTTTATCACATGCCCAACCAAGAGGATAACGCTTTGGATGTGGTTTAGTTTCAAGGACCATCTTTTTGACAAGTGTCTAAGATATTAAGTTAACTTGGGAACCGAAACCAAACAATGTATCAATATTAGTATTCTTAGGTACAACCCTTATCTGAAATAATTCATTCATCTTTCTTTCATCATCACGAGATTCATTATTGGAATTTGAACTAGCATGAAGGCAATCTTTATCTTCTACTCAAACCATTGTGATCTTTTCCTCATCCTCTGAATCAGAACCAATATCTTATTGCACTGTAGCAAAGGTCTTTGTCTTCCCCTTTCCACTGAACTGTTTCGGTATTATATCTAGATGTAATTTCCAGCAGTGTTCATCATCGTGACCGTCCTTCTTGCAATGAGTGTAAGATGGATTTCCTTCTCCCCTCTTTACAGTGGCAACATTTTTGTCATTCCTTTTAAACTTTCCTTTAAACTGTTTATGTGAGAATTTGGAAGGTTTCTTTGTGGGATCTTCTTGAACATGCTTTCGTCTGCTTTCAAGATGAGTGGCTTGCATACAATCTTCATCAATACTGGCGGGGTTAAATAAAGGTAAAGTATCATGAATATAATTGTGAAGTGCACCAATATACTTCATTAAAGCTTCATAAGAATTTAACTGAATGTTTAATGCAAGATCTTTCTTCCTAAATTATTTTGTGAAACTTTGCGCAGTTTGACCTTTACTTTGTCTTAAAGTTTGCCATTCCATCATTGATTTATGTAAATAACCCAATGGATAAAATTGCTTCCTTATTGTTGATTTAAATTCTGACCATGAGGAAAGAAGATTACCATACTTACTTATATCCTGAAGGTTTCTCTCCCACCATTCGAGAGTGGTGCCTTCCAACTAAAGGGAGGCTAATTGCAATTTAACTTCCTCTTCATCAATCTGTTGTACATGACAATACTCTTCAACTTGTCGGATCCAATTATCTAGCTTTTTAGGATTAGCATCTCCATTAAACATAAGTAAATAAAATTTTACATCAATCTTTAATAATGGCTTCTTGAGAGAATATTTATGGTTATAATGATGAGAATGATGAGAATGGTCAGAGGAAGAAGATCTAGAACTCGATGGTGAAGATGGAGGTTCAGGAGGGTCTCCTCCAACCCCTTGATCCACTGAAGAATTTTCATCTGTTGATGCTTCGTTTTTCTTCCTTTTCTTTTCCATTCTCTTCTCGTAATCTTCAAACATTCACTCAACCATATCTGACATGCGATAGAAGACCATATGGAAGTTTTTCTCTCGTTCATCATGCTTTTCCTCTTCATCCATTTTCTTCCTTCAGGATGTATGACCAATCTTGGGGTTGAAATTATTAAGTGTTCCTTCACCCTATTTATTCTTGGACCTAGTAAGAATTCACACTCAACAATTCAATTCAAAGATGATTTCTCTGATACCAACATGATCTATAATCTTTTCATTAATGTGACTTATTAAAGAATTGTATTAAATGAGCATAAATTGAAGTGCACCATAAAGAAGGAAAATCTCAATAATAGAGAGACATAAGCATCAAATATGAACACAAAAACTTGATAACGGAGTTCGTCCCTAATGGAATATGTCTCCGGGTCTTGCTCTCAAATGGATAGGACTTTTTATTAACTCAAAAAAATAATTTGGAAAAATACATAAGTATACCTCATTCCGGAATTAACCTGTAGAATCTTTGCTCAGATCATAAGACAAACAACACCACTGAATTCGTGGAGTCAAATTACCCAAAAATGATTGTCTCCATGCCTCGATTTGACTCTAGCACTTCCAGGCCCAAGATAAATTATGTCTGAGTTTCTATGCATGCAACCTTCAATTAATTCATAAAACATTTCCTTGTAAAACATGCTCAGCGATACCGTTAAGAGCCCTGTACCTTTTCCCCGTGCACAGTAAAAATGCCACTTTTAAATTAAACTCCAGATAGATTAACCAACTGAGGCATTAGCCCAAATGGTTGGCCGATGGTTTAAAATAGTCGTTTGGTTGGGGGAGGTCTCGAGGTCAAACTTGCTGACCTCCTACATTTGGCTTGTTTGTTTTGATGATGGAACAATCAGATGTAACCTCCGCTAACTTTAGTTGCGGAATATATTGCTTGGAGGACTAATTTTTGTTGCTTTCCAGATGTGGCACGATATGCATATAATTGGTGGACTGGGGGTTGGCACCATACAACCCATTTTTTTCTATTTTTGTTTTATAGTTGCTGGCCCTCACTAGGAATTTTCTCGTTGCAACGTAGTAGCCCATGATTGGGCCACATGGCGTCCACTCATTGGCCCATGTCACTTTCTTGCACAATCACTTCCATGTCACCTCTTCCTGATCAGCTTGCCACATCACATGTCGGGTGGTTGTACGGATGCCACATGGTTGTACAGACTACCATGTGGCACTTTTCCATTGGTCCACATATTGATCGAAAAATACCCAAAATGGGTGACACATGGAAGCCTCTGGTGCTTCCATGTCATCATGATGATGTCATCATGACACATGTCATTCTCTATGTGTTCCATGTACCCTCTACAGACGTTGACATCATCCATACTGATTATGACGTCAGCAATAGGGATGCTAACTCATCCCTGCTGACTGGGCTACGTTGACCAAAACTTTGACTACAAATATATTTTGATTCGTAACTTTGTTTGACGATTCATTTACTTCATTGGAAATATTGCGACATGGTCTTTGTGATGATGCCAATTTTGTTGAGTTTTGAGGACTTTTAATTTTTTTCCCTTTCTCTATCTACTAAGTCCATTTGGAGCTTCCTGAGGTGCTTCTAATAATTTTGAGTTATCCTTAGGCCTGTTTGGATCCTTTTTGGATCAATGGCTGTCTACCTACAACCATTGGTAGATGAATTGAATGAATTATGGGAATAGATACATGTTTACAATGTATCAAGACCCATCACAATAGAGAGTTCTTTTACATTGTATGGAATATGTTCTTATACCACACATGATTATCCAAGATTTCAGTTTTTCTTTGGTAATTAACATTTTTATTGATTTGTTTATATACGTAACAATATTTATTTGCATATTTTATTATTTGTGATTGAAATTCTATTCTTAAATGTTAACATGTTATGTATACAATAATTTCATAGGTCTTGTAACTAAAGGCTATCATGGATGTAAATCATGTGGACCTTCTTTGAAGGATAGGTGGTCCAACCACCTATGAAAGCTATTGTACGACTGCTTGAGGGTATTCCTCCCAAAAGAACACCCTTATAGAAGAGAAACATCTTCTTTCAATGGTAAACTAGAGAGAACCCAAATGTCTGTAATAATGATACCACTAGAATTGCTTAGAACATATGAGAGAGAGAAGGAGAAGCAGATTATAGAAATGTTCGATTCAAATGAGGATCCTATTTTTAATGATCCAGAATCCATAAAGAGTAGGATGAGTAATAGGTCTGACATGCTCATCTAGGTGAGGTGAAAGAGGAGGATGAGGAATAGGTATGACATACTCATCTAGGTCAGGTGAAAGAGGAGGATGAGGAATATTTGTTGCCTCCTCATGCTCTGGGTGAGGTGAAGGAGGATGAGGAAGATGTGGTGAAGGATGATCATGACCAACCTCATCAATCAATGGGGTACTAGACAAATCATTCAAACTCAAAAAATAGTTATGTCATTCATCGAGAGCCCTCCTTCCTGCTAGTACCCTGGAAGCTCCGACGATACGACGCATAAGAGGCATCAAATCATGTGGCATATCCCTCCAAATATCTAAGAGAATAGGATATTCCATGATTTCTCATATCAGATCAGGGAAGAGTCCCACCTTAGTAAAAAGTGCAGAGATTCGATCACCTAAGTCCAACCTGAATCTGGTATCAGGCCTATGATGCATGATGCCTGGTATCTCCACTCGAAGACCCTGTCCTGTTGCAGCTTCAGGCACCATCTCATCATCATTATTTTTCGGGGGAGGAGGCCCGTCCCCAAGGAAAGTGACAATATCTGCAATATATATAGTACAAAACAATAATTACATAGTTAATTCATTAAAAAAATTAATAAAACAAGTTAAAGAACATGCTAGAATTAATTTTATTCTAATTAAGTAAGACAATAAAATAAAACTATATTAATTTAAACAAAAAGCTAATATTACCTCTATCATCTAGTGGCTCATATGTTGTGAAGAGGATGTTCATAAATCCTCTCCAATCTAAACCCATGTAAGGACACTGCACCATGACAAACATGTGATCTGTCGCACTGGCCAGTAGCCCTAGTGTGTTTGTCACAATCCTAGCCGAAAACTCCACCTGGCCCCTTTTGGGCATCATCTCCCCCTACATGTGCATACACACATGATTCCTTGGCCTAGGAGGTTGCCAAACAAAAGTTGACCTTGTCTCTGGAAACCGCTCAAAAAATAAGAAAAATAGCTATAAGGCAAATGGGAAGTTAGACATCCCACATATCATAGCTAGACATTTGTTGAGTGTTATAAAAAACTACCATGAAAAATGGCATACCATCTAATACACTAAGGCCACTGTACCAATGAATCAACATAATACAAAAGAGGGAAGCTAATGTGCTAGCCATCACTAGTAAATTAGGCTATGGTAGTCATTAAGAGTGAGAAGCACCTAACGTCCTCTACACCAAAAGAGGCAATTTTCAGTTGTCCACCAAACACTTGAAAATCAGCTGGGGATAGTACATCAACCCCAATATATCACTGAGAGTACATGAGCTAACTCTCAGTGTAAACACCTACTAGGAAAGCTGGGAACTAGGGAAAATCATCCCCTCTCCTAGATAGCCCAGTGATAAAGTAAATATTCTCCTCAGTGGGATGGTACCACCGATCTAGACCCACACAAAATTTTTGTCAATGGAAATCCCATCGACGGATCAAATGCATCAACAACCGAGAGTGTCTCTTAAGGGATATAGCCTCCTCATAGTACTTAAGGAGGCCCACATCTCTCAAGAGAGCATGAGTCACTGGAGTAATAGGGAGAGGGTACAAATCCCTCTCCCTCTCCCTTTCCCTCGCCTCCTATTCTCGTATAACATTGTACAGGTCCACCCTCTACTCTTGTTTCTCTCTCTGCTCAAGTCTCTGCATGATTAACATATGAAATACATTAGCCTCACTCATACATAAAACATTAAAAAAAATCTATTGAATGGTAAATTTATCTATAAACACAAAAAACTAACTTCCTTCAAAAAATAAGATAATTGCATTAACGGTGCACCAAAAAAATAGTTACGCACCATCGACAATGCACCCATAGATATTGTGAGCACCATAACCAGTGCGTCATTGTAGAATGATGCACTGAAAAAATATGTTCTAATATGTTATGCAATGCATTGGAAAACGATGCCATAGTGGAGTGCTACACTACAACAAATACGCCTCGGTGTGTTACGTTTATCATACACACCGCTTAAAAAAAAAAAAATTAAAATATTAAAGAAGGTAAACAATTATTTAAAATTGGCAGAAAAACGTGGTGCATATATGTTCACTAGATGCAACCGTGTGTGTAACTATCATAGTCGCACCATCACACAAAATTTAACAAATTTTCGGGTATGGAACTTATTACAATGTGTTCTAGTCGTTACTATTGCACTGTGCACGATTCCACCAAAAAGCATTACTGGGTGCACCACAACACAATGTTACGTTTCTCAGCGGTATGTTTGGTAAACATGAACACCCTGGTGCGCACGTTTACTAACGCACTGCATAAAAATATATCTGGTAAGGGTGGTGCACTATGTACTTTAACAGCCTAGTGCGTTATATGTACTTTGACACAATGTCCCAGCAGTTAAATGATTATCTTCGGTGTTTCGTTAAATGAAAATGTCCATGTGTTTAGGTTTACCAATGCACCATCAAGAAATGTACCAAGGTATGTGATGCACCTTGTAAATTTAAAGGTCACACCATAGCGGTGTGAGCCTAGAGCCTCGAATATACTATAAAAAAAAATTGTATTTTTTTTACACTTAAAATTTCACTCAATTTTAAATTTTAAACCATTAAAAACTTAAGTTATGAAGAAACAAGGACATTACCTAGACATTTTATCATCAGGGAGGCATGGTTGGGACGTACTAAAAAAAACTAAATTTTCCCATCGTTTGGAAAAATTCAAAATTCACACACCGAGCAACAGAAGAAAGTAACACAACCAAGGAAAGAATTGATGGAAGGGCGCTTCAAATAGGAATATGTTGCACCAGTGCTTTTGAGCTCTACAACACTGAAAATGGCAAAAAATAAATTTACCATCATTATTTTTTTTTAATAAAACCATGTTCCGATGCGGTCGATTCAAAACTGCACTGAGCCATACATGTTTAATGAGTGCACCGATTATATTTAAAAGAAAAAAAAAACATCCCTAGCATGGTGCATGTGTTTTTGGGTGCACATCGATGCATATAATACTCCATAATGCAGCATCATACAGTTTTTTAAAAAACTACAATATTGCAAAATTTGTTTTTTAAGCATGACACGGGACAATATAATAATAGACGCTCCAATGTGATTGGGTTTGTAGAGTGCACCTCCTAAACTTGGAAATTAACTCTAACACGGTTCTCCATATTGGAGCACTGATGCACACCGATGTGCATGATACAATGGAGGGAACTGGTATATTTTTTTGACATAATCCTATATTGTTGCGTAAATGTTTTTTAATTAACCATATGATGGTGCGCTATATTAATAGTCCACCAGTTCTTCCAGTGTTATGTTACAAACCATATAGTTTTAAAATAACTCTATTACGATGCACCATTATTTCCCGGTGCATCCTTATTTCCGTAGTGCATCGGATAATATTATTATTTATTTGAAATAACCCTGCTATGATGTGCTATTTTTGAGGGAACCGATGTACCTGTTGTCGAAAACACACCGGTGCATTATACACTTATAAAATAACCGGTGTAAAAACATCCGCTAAAACCTCCACCCGCTCACCTCCACTAGAATCATCCGCTATAAACAGATTTTTGGGATATTTTTATAGGGGTGTCCACAAAAACCTTCTCTATAGAGTCTTTTTCTTGTAATGATACATTTTCTTTGCATAGATTGAAGTTCTTTTTCTCCAATGTATTCCATCCTCTTGTGCCATAGCCTAGTCAGGTCGATTTTATCATGTCTTGTCAAGTCGGTTTGTATTGACTTAGATCGAGTCGAGTCGATCTGAGTCATAGTTGAATCTATTTCAGGAGCAATGATGTTGTTTCATCTAGTCAATTCAACATTCCCTAACAACTTGTATAGGGTTCCAATATGATCTCCTTTCATTAAGACCATTTCACCTCTGACCATCTTGCACGAATCCTTTCGAAACAAAGTATGCACACCTGTGTCACTCATCTTGCTGATAGATATCAAGTTTCCTTCCAAATATGGAATGTGTAGCACACCTGGAAGCATTTGTTTCCTCCCATCTTGTAGTATCAGTCGAAATCTTCCCCATCTGACAATTTTGGTTGTCAATTCATCCCCTAAGAACACATTACCCCCATCATATTGTTCATATTCACAAAACCATTCTTTATGTAGTTTCATATGATAGGATGCTCTTGACTTGATCAACCAAACATCTTTATCTGACTGTGCACTACTCAACTCTAGGTACACATCACCTCCCTTATCGGGGATCATCTTTCTCTCAGTCGAATGCTTCTCATCATATCCAATACCGACTTCTATTTCCTTCGACTTACATTCATTTTTATAATTATCAGCTTTATCACATTTTCAATATCTTTGTGTCGATTGAACCAAGGATTTAGATCTACCCTTCGATTTGAACTTTCTATTAGAAAATATTCCTTTATCTCTGTTTATCAGTCGACCTCTCACTACTAGAGCATCTTTGGTCGATCCTTCCATGTTCTTCCTTCTCATTTCTTCTGACAATAGAGAAGAAACCATGTCCTCTAGTGATAGTGTGGTTGTATTACTCCCAATAGCCACAACTAAGCTATCCCAAGAGTCTATAAAAGAACATATTAGGCTTATACACTTATCCTCCTCAATGTTGTTAAAATCAACAGATGATAACTGGATTAACAGGGTATTAAATGCGTTTAAATGCTCGATCATTGAACTGTCATCACTCATTCTCAGAAGATAGCGTTTCTTTCTGAGAAACAACTTGACTAGCAAATATTTCGACTGGTATAAGCTTTCCAGTTTGTCCCACAGTTTCTTGGTCAAATCTTCACCCGGGACATTCAACAACACTGAATATTCAAGACAAATCCGAATCATACCTCTTTCTCTTCTTTCAAGGTTCTCCTATTCTTCTGTCGACATGACTGTTGGTTGGTTGCTTGGATAGACCATTTTCCATTTTTATCAATCCACAAGAAGATCTTCCATTTTAAGCTTCCAAAGCTCAAAATTATGAACATTGAATTTTTCTATCTCTATTCTTGAATTGCCCACCATTCTTTACCATGCTCTTTAACAAAATTCATGACTTACAACTCTTACTTTACCTAGGGTTTAGTTCACAAATTCAGAATTGGTAAATCAAGATCTGATTCACTCGCTAAAGAATAACACAACTCTGATATCACATGCCAGAGATGAACTTCGATCTGATACTAATTGTCAAAGCTCTAATACCAATTGTCGGGAAATGAGAGCCACTTCCACACTAAACCTAGCAGAAGAGAAGAAGAATTTAATCAAGAACTTAAATGAACAAGAAATTACACAATACAAAGACATTTTACCCTGGAAACCCTAAACCAAGAAAACCAACATTCCTTGAGTGTTATGCTCTTTTCTTGTCTTATTCAATCTGAATAAAAGGTTACATGTCTAACCTTGGTCCACACCTAAGACACAATCGACATCATACTCTCTTGCTTGTGCAAGAAAAACCCTGTAGTCAATCTATCTTACATCTACATGACCAACATCCTATGATTTACTCATGCATTGGCATATTTTTCATTTTATGCATTAGCCTTTACAACCTTACAACACGCCTCTTAATAGGATTTACAACAAAAAAAACCCGAAAGACTTGGTGCCCAAAGATAGTTATAGGACCACCTAGATCATTGGCTACAAATCCTGCAAATCCTGGGATTCTGTCACAGTTGAATCCAATTCATATTACCAGTCAACTAACAGTCGACCTTCTTTCAATCTCTAGTCAGTCGTCTCATGCCCACACTTTTAGCTCTTGTTGGTTGACTTGTCGTCGATCTCTTCGACTTCGAATTTACCCAGTTGACTCACCTCAACCTTCGACTTGCTGTCGATCCATCTTGACCTTCAACCGTCAATCGGTCTAGCTCGATTAGACTTTTACTGCAAAGAATATAACAACCCAATAATAGCTCTATTTACCCGTGTTAGAAACATAATAACAAAATTTATCTTTAACAAATGTATTTTATCCAAATTTATTTAAGTTGTTGTCACGAAAAAGGTTCTTTTGTAACGACTTGTTTTAATCGAACCAATTTCTATTTTTGTTATTTATGACTAACCAAACACCCATCAAGTTGAGCCTAAACCTAGTATCAAGGGTCAAGTCAGAAAACTCATTAAGTAGATAATGGTCAAATACAAGTGTTCAACTCATCTAACATGCATGTTAATATTCATATAGGCGTTGTCTAAACATTCGACTTTTTGAACTTTCTCAACGGAATCCGGTGAAAGAGATCTGGGTGAAATCACCATTTTCTGTTATTTAAATTTCATTTTGAATGCATAAATGCATTCAACACCCATCTCCAATGATACATACTCAATCACTCAAATTAATGAAAAACTATGCCCATAAAAAGTCCAAAAAGTATTAAAAATCCATTTCCCCAACAAATGTGGATTGGTTCCCAAAAAATAATTAAAAAATAAATATGCTTGAGTGCTCGTAAATTTTGGATCAATGCCATGTTTATGGCGTAGATGCACTTCGATATTAAATAAAGTTCAAAACATCATCGAGTCTGAAATCAATGTCAACCGTCCATTCTCCTCAACCCTTGGATCTTTCAGACACCCATGAAGTCATTAAGGCTCGTGCAAGTGTAAGCCCAAAGCCTACAACAACTGTCGATCACTCTACCCACATGGATACGTGGAAGATGGTTAGTCACAAGTCTTTAAATATGTTGTTTTATGCCTAGCATCTCTAAATGAGCCAGAAGCTCCAATGATCATATTGGGATCCATTGCAACAGTTGTTCATGGGGTTACATCTCCTATTTTGGGCCTCTTTCTTTCAAGTTGTTTTTGATAAATTGTGAAGCAAGAAATGCAAAGAGAAAGAATAAAATAGAAAAATAGTATATTAGAATATATGAAAAAGAGTACAAAACGAGTACATGAAGAAGTTAATGAATAAGTAAGTGCTATGCAAAGGGAAATAACTGAGCTAAATAGGCTCAAGCAAATCAAGAAAAGAAAGTACAACTGGCCAGGACAGCTGGCAGTGTGCAGTCAGCCTATTGAGGTTACATTATATTTAACACTCGGTCTTAAAATCAACACTTACAGATATCAACACTGATTATACCTAAGTGTTGTCTCTGAAAATCAAAAACCGGTTTTCCTAGTGGATTTGTAAAGATATCAGCAAGCTGATCTCGAGAGCCACAAAATTGTAGTGCAATATCACCATTATTGACTAGCTCGTGTATGAAATGAAAACAAGTGTCAATGTGTTTTCTCTTCTTGTGAAACACATAATTTTTAGATAAAGCAATTTCTGAAGTATTATCACAGAATATAGGAGTTGGATCCTTTTCTGTATGTGACATATCTTTCAGTATTCTTCTTAGCCACACAGCTTAACAGGAAGCTGAGGTAGCAGCGACATACTCGGCCTCTACAAAAGATATTGAAACAATTGGCTTCTTCTTTGATGCCCATCAGTTCAGGTTTGTGCCCAGTTGAAAAACATGTCCAGATGTGCTTTTACTGTCATCTAGGATGCTTGCAAAATTACTATCTGTGTAACCATAAAGTTTATTACTATCATATTTAGTGTACCATAAGCCAAAATTGAGAGTTCCTACAACATATCTCAAAATTCATTTCGCCATTTTCCAATGAGAATCTTTGGGGGATTCCATGAATCTGGAAAAAAGGCTGGTTGCATACATAATGTCAGGCCTAGTTGTTGTAAGATACAACAAACTTCCTACTAAACTTTTGTACAGGGTAGTGTCCACTGTAGGACCTTCATCATTCTTGCTCAATTTTGTGCCTAGGGGTATAGGGGTTTCTGCTCGATTGCATTCTTCCATGTGAAATCTTTTGATGATGTCTGCTGCATACTTTTTCTGACAGACAAAGATGCCTTTGGTTGATTGATCAACTTCAATCCCTAAAAAATATTTCATGATGCCAAGATCTGTCTTCTCAAACTTAGATTGCATGGCATGTTTAAAACTAGTTAACTCAAGATTTCCAGTATAGATCATGTCATCAACATATAAACATATAATCAAGATTTTACCATGTTGATTTGTTTTGGTGTAAAGAGTTGGCTCATTTTGGCTTTTGCTGAAACCACTTTTGATCAGGTAAGCATCAATTATATTATACCAAGCTCTTGGAGATTGCTTTAAGCCATACAAGGCTTTATTCATCTGATATACTTTGGTTGGCTGCTCTTGGACTTCAAATCCAAGTGGTTGATCGACATACACCTCTTCTTCTAAGAAACCATTTAGGAATGTTGACTTGACATCAATCTGGTATACTTGCCATTTGTGTTGGGCTACTATGGCCAATAGAGTCCCTACAGTGTCTAGTCTTACTACTGGAGCAAAAGTTTCACCATAGTCAGTACCTGGTTGTTGTGAGAATCCTTTGGCAACAAGTCTTGCCTTGTGTTTTTCAATCTGCCCTTTTTCATTGAGTTTAGTTTTGTA
>JZKD02S2067785.1:186388-214686 GCA_000966675.3 Picea glauca | reverse complement strand
TTTAGTTTTGTAAACCCACTTGACACCAATACTTTTCTTGTGACTTGGCAAATCAACAAGATCCCATGTCTAATTTTTCTCAATGGAGTCAATTTCTTGGTTCATGGCTTGAACCAAATGTGGCTCCTTAGCTGCTTCCTTAAAAGATGTAGGTTGACATGACATTAAAGCAAAAAGGTTGTGTTGTTCAAAGTCATCCAACTGCTGATGGATTTCTCTCAAACTCTGAGTTCTGTAATTGTGTGGTTCAGAGAATAATTCTCTGCTTGAAGTTGAGCTATCCTGAGAATTTTCAAGTTGTCTTTGTACTTGCAATCTTGGAAGAATAGTTTGAGGTACTTGTTGTCTTGAATTTTCTGTGTTTTCAAAACTTGGAAGCAATGGATTTTGACTATCCATTTGCTGATTTTCTGAATCATTCCAGAATTGATTTTCTAGAAATTTTACATCTCTGCTGAGAATTAGTTTCTTGGTGATTGGATTGTAAATCCTGTAAGCTTTAGATGTTTCACTATATCTAGTGAAAATACATTTCTCACTTTTGTCATCAAGTTTCTTCCTTACTTTGAAAGGTATGTGAGTGTATGCTATGCATCCGAATGTCCTTAGATGCGCAACATTGAGCTTTGTCCCACACCATGCTTCTTGGGGGACTTTTAGCTTTAGTTTGGTGGTTGGAGATCTATTCAAAAGATAAACTGAGCATGCTACTACTTCAACGCAAAACCTATTTGAAAATTTTTTCTCTTTGAGAAGTGTTCTTGCCATATTCATTATTGTCTGATTTTCGCTTTCAGCCACACCATTTTGTTGTGGAGTATACCTGGCTATTGTTTGCATGATAATGCCTTGTGATTTGCAGAAATTTGGAAATTCTCTGGAGTTGTATTCTCCTCCTCCATCTGACCTGAGTGCTTTGATATATTTGCCACTCTTTTTTTCAGCTTCTGCCTTGAATTCTTTGAATTTTGCAAAAGTTTCAGACTTGTGTCTGAGAAAATAGATCCATATTTTTCTACTGAAGTCATCAATAAACATTAGAAAATAAAATCTTCCACCTATCCACTATGTTTGCATTGGTCCACATAGGTCAGTGTGAACAAGTTCAAGATGTTGTTTAGCTTGATTGGAAGACTGTGGAAAACTAGTTCTCTTATGTTTTCCAAGTATGCAAGGCTCACATGGGGGAATTTGCTCTTTAAAGATAAGAAGACCTTTGACCATGGAGTTCTTTTGAAGAAGACTTAGACTCTAAAATGGTAGATGTACAAATCTTGTATTCCAAACCATTGTTTCATTCAGGGTAGATGCACTATGTGCATATGGTTGAATCAGATTTGCAGTTCTGAGGGTAAGGGGAAACATCCTATTCGGAGTCATATGGATTTCAGAAATCAATTTTCTGTTGGGGTTTTTGTCATATATTTTGCAAGATGATCCCTCAAAAATTACCTTATAGCCATGTTCAATGAGTTGTTCTACACTTAGCAAATTATGTTTCAGATCTGGAACATGATAGACATTGTTTATGTATTTCTTTACATTATGTTTAGTAAGAATAGGAAAAGTTCCTTTTCCTTGAACTTTGACTAAATAATCATTTCCAAGTGTAATATGAGATGAGAGTGAAGAATCAATGCATGAAAGTAAATCTTTGTTACTTGTAATGTGATTGTTGCATCCATTATCCAACAACCCGAGATCTTTAGGTTGTTCTTTAGTCTTGTGGCATGAGAGAAACATACCTCTTGAGGTTTCTCCCATATGATTTGACACATTTTCTCTGTGTGAGAGTTGATCTACTTACTTCTTCCTGCATTCAGATTCATAGTGCCCATACTTTTTGAAGTAATAGCATTGTATGCTTGATTTCTCATTTGATCTTCTCCCTCTGCCTCTTTGAGGTTGGAAATTCTGATGTTGATTTTTTTGTTGTTGTCTTTGACCTTGAAAATTTTGATTTGGATACTGTTGTCTATTTCCTCCACTGGAGTGAGGGTTACTTTGATTTCTCCCTCTTCCTTGGTGACCTCTGCTTCTCCATCTGCCTCTCCCTCTGCTAAAGAAGAATTGAGTTTTGAAAGCATTGGAGATTGATTCATCTGTGAGATGCAGTTTGGTCTCATGTGTTACTAGAGAACCAATTAATTCATCCGTTGAAAAACATGACAGATCCTTGGATTCAAGGATTGTTGTTACAACCATTTCGAATTTCTTTGGTAAACTTTTGAGGATTTTCTCAACAATGCGTTGATCAGTGATGGTTTCACCAGTCAATTTGATCTGGTTCACGATGCCCATGACTCTGGTCATGAAATGATCCACATTTTCGGACTCTGTCATCCTTAGATTCTCGAATTGCATCCTCAAGGTATGCATTTTAACTGTTTTGACCCTGTCATTTCCTTGGTAGGAAGATTTAAGGATGTCCCAGGCCTGTTTTGAAGTACCAACGCCTGTGATTTTTGAGAAAATCGAGTCATCCACAAAATTTTGAATCCAAAATTTAGCTTTATTTTCTTTGTTTCTATGAGTTGCCTGAGCAATTTTTTGTTGATTAGTCATGGTGGACAGGTCTGTTGAATCTGGTTCCACATATCCATGATCCACTAGATCCCAACACTCTTGTGCTTGCAAGAAGGATCTCATCTGAAGAGACTAGAACTCATAGTTCTTTCCAAGAAGAATTGGACCCTGAGTTGGTCCTAAATTGTTAGACGATGCCATCTTTTAAAGAATTCAGCAAAACAGAAAAAAAATTCTTACTTACCTATCTCCTCTGTGTAATTTGCAGTGGCTTCGGAACTCTGCGATTTGTGATTTTGCGAGTTTCGACTTCATGAGTTTTGGTTTCACGATTTTGTCTTCAGGACTTCATTATACGAGTCCTCCGATCTCTTGTCACTCCAACCTCCAATCGCCGAAACGTCGAAGAGGGCTTAATGACCTTAGATTGACCCTTTGTCTCTGAACAATGTGACCACACACCTAAAGGTTAGAGTGCTGCTAGATTTTCACGAATCAGAGAATATTGATGCCTTTGTCAGTTCTCTATCCCTCAAATCGTTGAAATCCGAAGTATCCTAGTGCTTATTCAAATACCTTTTCGGGATTTTGCGTTTCGGGACTTTGGCAGTTTTGCTGCGAGGATCCTGGGTCCTTCAGACTCCTAGTATGGGAAATGCCAAAATTTCGCCTTTGGACAATTTCAACGGTCTAGATCTTTCTGTGATCTGACGGTCCAGATCCTTTCCGGATTTTGGGATTCTGGGTTTCGCGACTTCACGAACCCTATTAGTGAGCTCTTCTGACTCCTTGATTCTCTGATCTCTGATTTATCGAAATGCCGATGGCCCTTTCCTTTTGGGACTTTCCCCGAAGGCCTAGCTTGTTGCCACGTGTCCCCTTAAGATGGACAGTCCTCGTCATTTTGTGACTTGTGACTCCAAATCCTTTGTCTACTTGAAACCCTGGTAGTCGAGATCTCGATGGTTTCCTCGATCTCTGCCACGTGTCCGAATGAATGGACGACTGTGATCTTTTCAGGATTTCGGGACTTTCATCGTGGAGTGTCGTGACCTTTCGTCAACAAGACCTCCGATATCCCGAACTCCGAAATGTTGAAATGATGGCACTTGGATCTACTGCCACTTGTCCTCTGAGATGGATGGCTCACAATCCTCTTGGGATTTTGAAATTTGTGATGTCGGGATTTCGCATATCGGGGTTTTGGAGAGCAGTCTCAGTCGCTCATCCAATGCCTGATCCCCGATTTTGCAATTGGATCAAATCAACGACTCACAATCTATCTCAATCCAACGGTCCAGAATAACTCGTGATTTCGCGATTCACGAATTCTCATGGCAATATTCTGACCTTTACACCTTGCGAGTTAGTGAAATGGCGAGACCTCTCTACATGTCTCTTGATGGACGGTCCAGATGATTTTGTGAGTTCACAAGTCGAATTTCTCCTGTGCGCTCCAGAGGACTAAACCTCGTGCACTTTCTCGCTGATCCAACGACTGTCGGTCCTCTGTGCAAGATCTAATGGTTGAAATTCTTTTGCCTTTTCTGCACTCTCTTCGTCCCTTCTGAATTGGATTTCTGCCTCAAATCTGTTCGCAGGAAAAATCTTACGGCCGCAATGGTTGTTCTTTGAACCTAGGATGCATTCTTTACTGCCTTTGCAAGGATTTTCTTGTGCGGAAGAAAAATTCATGAATCTTTCAAAGATTTGAAAGAATTTCATGAGTTCTTTGTTCTCTGCTGCCATCTTTGACAAATTTGAGTGATTTCCAGAATGCTTTAAACGCTTCTTTTTTCTGCAACTATCTTTCACAAATTTGAACAAATGCTTTGAATTCTTCAAGAGTTCCCACCTCGTGCAGCTCTTCATCGTGAATCTTTGATGATTCTTTGAATATTGAACATGAATCTTTACTATTTCTTCCTTCTTAGTCTCTTCTTCCTTCTCGTGTTTATGCTCATTGAAATTTTCAAGCGTAGTACGCTCTGCGACCTCGCGTGAGCTTCTTACACTGATCTTTTGACAGTATGACGGTCTGCTTCCTCGTGGAAGTTTCCTGCGAGGATCTTTCGAGAGTAGGATGGACAACTCTCCAAGCCTTGTGAAAATTCTGTGTCGAATGCTCTCAAGATCTGTGTAAGCTCTGCGCTTGTTTGAGGATCGTGTTGCTCTCCAGCCTGTGTGAAGAGGCTTACTACTGTAGCTCTGATACCATGATAAATTGTGAAGCAAGAAATGTAGAGAGAAAGAATAAAACAGAAAAATAGTATATTAGAATATATGAAAAAGAGTACAAAATGAGTACATGAAGAAGTTAATGAAGAAGTAAGTGCTATGCAAAGGGAAATAGCTGAGCTAAATAGGCTCAAGCAAATCAAGAATAGAAAGTACAGCTGACCAGGACAATTGGCAGTGTGCAGTCAGCCTGTTGAGGTTACATTATATTTAACAGTATTGCCAGTTTCTACAAACCTCCATATAAGCTTTAAAGAGACGTCACTTTATGGGCACTTATGTATTTAGTGTTGGTAGCTACATGCCTCCTCGTGGGACCAACACGCACATACTGTTTCGTTGTTGGTGATGGCAGGTTTGTGCAATGTATTTAATTATGGTGTTGGTTAGCTGTTTTAAGAAATGTTTTTTTTTTCGAAATTCCTAGATATAAATTTATACTAATTACTATTTTTTGTTTAGAATTATTTTTGAATGCAGAAACCTGCTGAAATTTTTTTAGGACATTTTGATTTTAAGAAATAATCACTTAAGTGTCCAATAGATTTTCGATAAATATCCCCTTAAAAATATCTTCATTTTATAAAATCAATCTTTAACCTTCTGCATTCAATAAATCAATCACTGACATTTAACAGAATTGTTTTTACGGGGAGATTAGATGGTTTGCCAGTTTCTACAAACCTCCAGATAAGCTTAAAAAAACGCCAATTCATAGGCACTTATGTAATTAGGTGCTGGTAGCTATATGCCTCCTCGTGGGACCAACGCAGACACACTGTTTCTGTTGGTGATTGCAGGCTTGTGCATTGTATTCAATCATTGACATTAGCAGAATATTTTACGGGAGAATAGATGGTTTGCAAGTTTCTACAAACATCCATATAAGCTTCAAAAAGACGCCTGTTTATAGACACTTATGTATTTAGTGTAGGTAGCTACATGCTTCCTCGTGGGACCAACGAGGACATACTGTTTCGTTGTTTGTGATGGCAGCTTGTGCAATGTATTCAATCATTGACATTTAGCAAAATTGTTTACCCGGATAATAGATGGTTTGATGATAGTGAAAATTCAAGCACATGGACAAGGTGCTCCTTGCCATTTTCCAAAGTGTTTCCTAGTGATAATATAACTAGGGTTTCAAGGCACCAGTGAGAGTATTTTTGGGAGAAGTTGGTGGAGTAACAGTGAGGAGAAGCTTAGAAACAAATTTTTCCATCCTGAGCAGCAGAAGGTTTACTTCACAATAGTGTGTAAGTTGTATAAGATCTCTAATGTTGCTACGCACATCCACGGTAAACAATTCTCAAGTGTACATAAAGGTGACGTTCTATATGCAAGTTTGTCTTGCTTTGCCTTTCCTTGAGATCGAATTCAAGCATAACTTTAAACACACTGGATATATTTTCCTGGGCATACATAATCCAGCTAGCGCATGGGGCACAAAGACTATATAATTATGATAATACTGAAAAAATGGACAAGAAGGCGTTTAACAAGGTGGGGCGGCTGGTAAAAGGACTGAAGACTCTCTTTTGTTTTGCAGACGGTAAATGTATGAAGATACTGTAAATGTATGAAGATCGGTAATAAAGAAGATTCATCCCTCTTCTTTCGGAAGTTTGTAACCCCCTCTCATGTTAATCAGAATCTTTGTCTCAATTATGCTTCAAGACAATTGTTAGAAGATTGAGGTTCCTAATTGCTGCACTTGCTCTACATTTCATGACAAATTAATTTGCCAAGTTCATTTGAATATGATTGTTGTATGTTTTTTCATGAATGATATGTGTTATCTCATGGTGCTGCATCGCTGTATCAATCAGCGTTTTAGTAAAATTTATAATTTGTAATTTGTAATTCTGAAGTTAATGTTTATACAACGATTTGGAATTTGGTAATTCAATGTATATGACTTTGGATATTGGTTTCTTATATTTTCTTGATGTATATTTCGACAGCTACATATTATATATCAATCAGGCTAATAGAGCAATATTTCTTCTAAAGTTATAAATGATTTGGATGCTATCCTCCATAGTCATTTCGACTTCTATTTGTTTTATTTCTGATATTACATGTTAATATTATAATGTCTTGTTTTTCTGCCATCTCTTTAAGTTTGATAACTTAGTAATCAGAGAATACCTTTCCCACTTGGATTTCAAAAATTGTGTGGTTGTTGTTTTTCATATCTTACTTAATACTTTGCATGATCTTTCCTTATTAGTATTTTTTACATACATATGAATTTTACAGAAATACCCCATTTTTCATGTTAGCCTAAAGCATGGAAGTAAGATTATTTCCATAGGATGCTTTGACATTATTATCTAGCTAAGAACAACTTGAGGAACAACATTTGAATTGGTACTATTGTTGGGACTGAAGTTAAAATGATTCTTTCCTTGGTAAATGACAAAATATTAGGTCTTGGTGATGAATAGGAAGAGAACAAAGGCTCCTAGTTTATTGGAAGAAGTTTTTTCAGTTAAAATTTGCAAACAAATTTAATGGAAAAATAAGAGAGCAACAATCACACATAAAGAACATAGCAAATTTACGTGGTAAAACTCTTCAAAGGGAAACATCCATGGGGCAATGATCATCAGTTTTCTTATTGTTCAAGGGAGAATTATAAGAGCCAAAATTGGCTTACAACCATCTCTCATTCACTCCACACTTTGGATGTAAGCTAGAACAATAGGAGCCAGAGATTTCGCCTATATCCTACATGTGGGAAATTTGTTGGCACAATTTCAATAATCGCTACCTTGACAACAATTTACATGATATATCATGGACAAATTTATATGGACTTTTTCCAGAGCCACTCCACCTTCATAAATACCATGTCTTACAAAATGGTATTTAATAAGAATATGCTTTGACTTACTTAATAAGATGGATATTTAGCCAAATGAATAACACTTTGACTATCGCAGAATAGTTTCACTTTGTCCTGCATCCTCCTAAACTCACCCAACAAAGATTTGAACCAAATCACTTCCTTGCAAGCATGCGGAGAACCTATATATTCTACCTCCGTAGTGGATAAATAAACAATGTTTTGAAGCTTTGACATCCAATTAATATGTCCTCCTGCAAGAGTAAAGACATATCCTGAAGTAGATCTTCTCTTCTTTTGTCCAAGTCACCTGGAAAATCTGAATTGAAATAATGACACACTAAATCACTACAACCATTATAGGTGATACAATAATTACTTGTGCCCATAAGATACTGAAGCATCCATTTCACCACTTCCCAATGATCTTTACCTATATTTTCCATGTATCTACTCACAATGCTTGCATGTGAAATGTATGGCCTAGTACTCACTATCACATACATCAAACTTCCTATTGCATTAGCATAAGTTACACGAGACATGTCATCTTTTTCTACATCATTACAAGGAAATAAGCTTGAAGAAATATTGAAATGGGAAGCCAAAGGGATTTTTACAGGTTTCACATTATTCAAAGAGAATTTCATAAGGATTTTCTCCACATACTTTTGTTGTGATAACCACAACTTACCATTTTTCCTGTATCTATGTATCTCCATGCCCAAGATTTGTTTTGTTGCTCCTAGATCCTTCATATCAAATGTCCTAGCGAATTGAGCATTCAATCCGATGATCTCAACCATGCTTTTGCTTGCTACAAGCATATCGTCAACATATAACACAAAAATAATGAATATGCCATTTTCCAACTTTTTAAAGTAAACACAATGGTCATACTCACTTCTTGTAAAATTTTGGCTCACCATGAAGGAATCAAATTTCTTGTACCATTTCCTGGGAGATAGCCTAGGTCCATACAATGAATTCTTGATTTTGCAAAAAAAAAAAATTATTTTGATCTTCTGGTTGTTGCATATGTATTATTTCATCCAAATCTCCATGTAAAAATATTGTTTTAATATCTAGCTTCTCTAACTCCAGATCAAGTAAGGAAACTAGTGCGAACACAACACAAATTGAAACAAGCTTAACAACTCGTAAAACAATTTCATGGATATCAATACCTTCCTTTTGACAATACCCTTTTGCTACTAGTATTGATTTGTACCTTTCAACTTTATCATCAACACCCTTTTTCCACTTGTAAACCAACTTTCCACCGACAACCTTCATGTCCTTTGGAAGTTCTACCAACTGTCATGTTTTGTTCCTCTCTAAGGAATCTGTTTCTTCTTTCATTTTTACTTTCCATTTATCACTATCAGTTACCTCCTTTACTTTTCGATAACAACTAGGTTCTCCATCATTATAAATCAAAGCAAAAGATGTAGAACAATCATCATACCTCTGAGGAAAATTTTTGACCCGTGTAGATATTCATAGAGATTGTTGTGGTATTTCCTCAATTTTCTAGAAATGTTTTGTATCATCATATTCTTCTACATGAAAATCTTCATGAACATATTCATGCTCCTTCTCTCCTATATATGATTGAATCTCCAATTAAATTTGTTGAGTTTGTCGTACTTCTGTCTGTTTCACTTCAACATCTACATTTGATTTTATGAGTGACAATTCATCAAATATGAAATATTTGTTAATGGTGATTTTGTGGGTAGTAGGATCCCATGATCTATATCCCTTAACTCCATCACCATACCCAACACAGATAATACTTTTTTATTTGGTATCTAACTTAGAACGATGATTTTTAGAAATAAGAGCATAGACTTCACAACCAAATATTTTAAGATTTGAATAATCATAAGGATGACATGTCCATACCTCTTTTGGAATATTACAGTCTATTGCAACTAATGATGATCAATTTACTAGATAACATGCTGCAAAAATTGAGTCTTCCCACAATTCTTGTTGCAACTTGGTATTACTAAACACACTCCTTTCTCTCTCCAGAAGAGTCCTATTCATGCATTTAGCAACATCATTTTGCTGAGGAGTATAAAATATAGTTTTATGTCTTTTGATCCTAGCTTCCTTGCAATAGTTTTAAAATTCCTTATAATTAAACTCACCTCCACTATTTGTTCTCAAACACTTGATTGACCTTCTAGTTCTCTTTTCAACCAAATCTCTAAATTGCCTAAAATCATTAAACACATCAACTTGTTTAATAAATAAATCCACACTTTTCTGGAGTAATCATCTACAAATGTTATAAAATGTGATGATCCTCCAAAAGAAATTGTAGGAAATGGTCCCCATACATCTGAATGGGTATAATCAAGGATACCTTTACTAATATGTCTTCATATTTTAATTTTTTATCTACAATATTTTCCATAAATACAATGTTTGCAGAAATTCAAATTCAGAGATTTTAAGCTTGAAAGTAACTTACGATCTATGAGTACCTTAAGTCCTTTCTCACTCCTATGACCCAAACACAGATGTCATAAACGAAAAGAGCCACATGCATGTTCATATACCATCGCTACTTGATTTGATTTAATTATTCCTTCTAGCTGACAAATATTCTCAATCTGTTTATCCTTCATGACTACTCAAATGCCTTTGGACACCTTAAGTACTCCAGCTTGAACTGTACATTTATAACCACCAGAATCTAGAAATCCCAAAAATATTAGGATATTTTTAAGTTTAGGTACATGCCTCACATCTGTTGATGTTCTTACAGTACCATTATACATTTGAACTCGGATGCTACCAATCCAAACAATCTTGCAAGAAATGTTATTTCCCATAAAAACAACACAGCCATCAATAGTTTTGTAAGTCGAGAACTAATTTCTATGAAGACACACATGATTGGATGCACCAGAGTCTAAAAACCAATGTTTATCATGTTGTGAAACATTAGAAATAGACAATACTCCATTCAACATACCTAAACTTGATTCAACTAAATCAGTTTCCTTTGATTCCTTTGTGGAGTCCTCGTTGGATGCTTGTCTTCTTTTCCAACAATCCTTCTCGAGATTCCCTTATTTTCCACAATACCAACATTTTAGCTTACCTTTCTTCCTTTTGACTTAGATCTTGATTTACCTATCATATTTTTCCCTCTTTCTGTAGATCATCCACTAGCCACCATTGCTTCTGATGTTTAGGTTTCTTGACTGGATTTTCTCCTCATCTCCTTAGACAACATAGCTTCCACAACAATATCATAATCAATGATGTCTATTGTGCTAAATGACATAGATGTGAATAAATTATCCCAATATTTAGGTAATGAAAACAATAGGGTAATTTCTTTGTCCTCATCTTCATATTTTATTTCCATACTAGATAATTGACAAATCAGAGTATTGAAAATGTTTAAATGATGGGAATTTTGTGTATCTTATTTCATTCATAATCTATACAATTGCCTCTTTAAGAAGATTATGTTCTTCAATAAATTTTTCATATAAATACTTTCCATCTTTCTCCATAAGTATGTTTTTTTCTCCTCTCCATCAATATTAAATAAAACTCTATCTTCCAGACACAAATGAACGATACTGAGAGATCTTGCATCTAGATATTCTCAGTCCTCATCTGTCACGCTTTCTGGTTTCCTTGTCTTTTCTGCCAACACATTTTTCAATCCTTGTTGTACGAGCATATCCTGCATCTTCAGCTTCCATAGCTCAAAGTCCAAATTATTTTTGTCGTTGAATTTATCCACCTCAAACTCTGAACTATGAACTTTTTCCATTAGCACAAACTCAAAATTCTCAAATCATTGCTTATAAAACCAATCTTTTTAAAATGGAGGAACACTATTTTATTTCATGGTTGAAACCACAAAATAAAATATTAATTAAAAGGTTTTTAAAAAAAAACCACATATATGTATACTTAGAAATCATTTTAATAAAGAATATCTACCTCACATTTTAATAAAACATCCTCCACTTATTAGTGCCTGTCGTAGGCATAGAGGGACTATAACGATTGATAATGCATTGACTACATATTAGTTTGTCCTTTGACTCGAAATATTTGCACAATACCTATTGTTGGAGCTATGGAATTAAAAACATATATTTTTGTATAATAAAAAGAAACATATATGTACTGATGTGACTGGATAAGATATTGGAGGTCTTATTGTTGGCTTCACTATTCGCAATGTACTATATGGCAACATATCCAAAGTTTTTTCTCATTGACAATATTTTTTAATCATATATTTTTCCTCTATATTGCTTGAAGGTCGATTAATGCTAGCATTAATCAGAATGTTTGTATTAGAATTTTTTGCTAGGCGAATATATCCATAAGTTTTCATATGTACTAATCATATTGAAATGTTTTGATATCCAAGCTTTGTAGTGATTGAGAATTCCAAAGTTTATGGCGTATTTGGCAGATGTATATTTGTTGAAATGTATTGACACTTATTCGAGGATGCCTCAATAGGACTGACAACGTAAATGTTTACATGACACGATATCCTCCAACACTCCTAACAACTTAAATGTTTTCATACGACGAGGTCCTTAGACAGCCTGATAATCTTAAATGTTTATGTAAATACGCTTCTCAGAGTACATTTTTCCTCGAAATTTTGTATGTAGTTCGAAAAATATTGTATGTTTCATCCTTGTTCTTCCATTGAAGCTACATACATTGTTTGTTGGTTTGATGAGTGCTTCTTCTTCGTTGGTTTGTCATTTGTTTCCATTGTATGTTTAATCCTCGTAATCATTGAAGCTACATACATTGTTTACTGGTTCAGTGAGTGCTTCTTCTTTGTTGGTTTGTCGATTGCTGATTGTTGTTGTTTCGCTCGACATTTCATCATTTCAAAGTAAGTTTCAATGCCATAGTTTCATTTTTTATTCCTTGTTTGTTGTTCAGTGTTTGCGGTTTTCAAGTAAGAATGTTTGTTTATTTGTAGTTGCATGCTCCTTGTATGTTTCCGGTTCCTTCTGTGCTTAGGCTGTAGTTTCGTAATCATTGGAGATACATATGTTGTTCACTAGCTCGGTGGTTCTTGCTGGTTCGTTGGTTCATGGGTTGTTGGTTTTGTTTGTTTGGCTGGGGTTTGTGCTTTGGGGTCCTGGGGGTGCAATTCGACATGTTCATGATTTATGGCTGCTTTGGTCCTTGTTGTTTTATTTTTTTTATTTAGCCTTGCAGGGTTGGGGTGCACTGACGATGGTTGGAGCTTTTCTTTTTTATTTATTTTTGGATTATTATTGTTTTTTTGGGGTGCTTTACGGTGTTCAACCCCTGCACCCATGAGTCGACATGAAATTATGTTATTTTCCTTGTCTGGCGAGGTTGATATCTGTTATTCTGTGAGATTTTGCTGGTGCTCTAGTCTTTCCATGAAATAAAATAGTTGCATGCAAAATTGTTGGAGGATTGCATGTGAAGTTACAATATCCATTGTTTTTTTGTTGGAATAAAGCATATGTATGCAGGCTACATTTATAAACTCTGTATGGTCAGATGTGAGGATATGACATTACATGTTCTTTCTTCTCTACATATACTAGTGTGAGCACAATAGAATTTGTGTTGTTCTTGAGATATGATATGTGCAACAAAGATTCTAAAAGATTATATTTTGATGTCTGGAAGCATGTCTGGGTGGTTTTCCATGGAAAACTAAGAACTTGTACTGTGGGCACAACAGTTTGTGTAGAGGATAAAAAAAATGGTTAAAGGGCATATCTGGTTAAATTTCCAGGGAAAACAAGAAATCGTTTAGCTGTGTCCATGCAATTATGTGATATTTTGTGCCTTGTAATATAGTTTGGCTAGTAAAAAACAATCTACGAGTTTGTAGCCATGGATAGAAAAGAGCAAAGGTTCATGTTTCTGCCTTTCTAGACTATTCGTTTAGTCTGCTTTGTTGTGTGTATATATTGCTCGTTCTCTGGTGAATACCAACTTCCATTGATGTTCATTGAATTTTGTGCATTCCCACATTCAAACAAACAGAGTAGCTGGAGAAAACAAGGGAGACTTGACTGCAGAGGATGAAGAGGATATAGAAAGGTGCATGCTTGTATTGTTGTTTCATATTGCATTGTTCTGTATTTTATTTATGATCTGTATATGTTTTAAACTAGTTGTGTGCCTTCCTACATGGTAATTTATCTTTCTTACATGCGTTACTTCCTGCATACTAAGTTGGTTCATGTCTGTTGTTTGTGCTACATTACTGCATTTAAACAAACAAAATGGTTGAACAGGATGAAGGACTCTTTCGTGGGTAAATAGAGTTGTTTCTCTTTCTTTTAGATGTTTGTCTTCATACTAACTTGCCTTCGTGTCCATTGCATCTTCGACATTGTTTCCTTCGAAAAAACAGGTTTCTTGGACATGGGGATGAATTTTTATGTGCAACAATAGAGGGTTCTATGGTGCAATATTCTAAAAGGTATACCAAGTGTGTTGGTAAATTAAATATACAAACCAGGTGGGGGGATATAATATTAGACTTGATAATGATGACATTACAGTAATGGGAATTTTTGCGCTCCCTATTTCTACTTTTTCCATTTTCTATTATCCCTTTTGTTTTCTAATTCATCTACCTAGTGTGCTTTCTGAAAATTCCTTCATTCGTCGGTTGGTGGACTAACGAATTCACATATGTGGTTGTGCTTCTACCTTCTTCCATATTTACCCACTTTCTCGATTGCAAGTGCCAGGCTGGCAGGTTGAAGTTTGGTCCCCTGGCTTCCAGGGGTCCATGATATACAGATTGGTCATGGTGCCTCGTGCTCATGCCCTGCTTACTGCTAAACATTTCTCCAGTTAAAAACCTCAGATGCACACAATTTTATGGTTATTTGGTCCTTCTGAGGGATAATATACAATGAATATGATTGTTTAGTCCTGATGTTCATCTGCACATGCTTGCATCAAAAAAATTTGGACTAGTGACACAGGCATGAGCAACCAGTCATCCCAGACATCAGTAGACCAACAAGGCCAAAGGTAAAGATGCATACGCTCTGCTCTTACTATGTTTACTAAATAAATTTTCTAGGCTATATATTCATCTATGGCATGGTGGATATATTGATGTCATTTGCAATACATGGTTTGCAGCTCACAAGAAGTATCAACAAGTACAAGCGATACACCGAACATGCTGCATGTTTCGTAGACTAAGAGGTGTGGTTGTGAAACTATGGCTCCATAGTTCATCAAAACTATGCGTGTACTTGTAGCACACTACCATTCACTTTAGTTTTCTTGTTCAAAAAAATGTTAGCAGGTCTAGAGTTGTGACATCCAAAGTACTATCAATAGAGGGCTTGAACAACCACCAAACTGGACAAGTGTTCTACGGGGACATAATGGTTGTCTATAGAACCTACTTGGACAAGGAAAACAAAAGTAGATCCATTATGCGTGTTGACATGATAGACAAGGATGCCATGATGATAGTGACACTAAATGTTCCTCCAAAAATTGTCCAGAAACATGCAGAAAATATATTTCCGCGTAATGGGATATCCATTACATATTTTAATATATTGCCCAAAACAATATATGACCGTGGTTATTGCTATCAAATTATTTAGCTCAACGAAACAAGCATTGTGAAAAAAACTCCTGCTATTTGTTCATAATATCATTTCATCCCAGACTCGACTATCGTCCAGCCTTCACAGAGCACTGATATTTACCTAATCAGAATGATTAGGGTTGTTGTCACACTAGTGAGAAAATTTTCCTCACAACACATTATCCATATAAAGGATGGAGAGTCCGACAATTAAAAGGCAATGGTGCCGATTTTAATGTTCAATTTTGTTCTTTACTTTTTCATGTGCATGTATTTTAGATAAGTTACACAAATATTGCACTGTTCCATGTTGCAGCTACAATTGTTCAATACGTATTCAGATTTTTTTTAGTCAATGGAACAACAATTGTATAGAGGGTAGATTCCACTTATGTTGTTCAAAAATATAAAAAAGAAGAGGGATGCTAGAGAAATGATATTTTGAACAACCGAGGCAATGTTTGTAACAAAGATGCAAGCAGATATAGTAGAGGATTTGATAAAACTAGCTAGCTCTACAACTGTTGTGCGTATATATCCACAAAAGCATTCTCACTTTGCTTATAGAAATAACCTTCAACAAATTTCTGTGCCTGCTTAATTTTTTTTTTTTTAAAGGGGAGGGGGGGGTTCAGTTGTGTATTATGTTGTTCAATGTATTAATCCCTTTGCTCCCATTCCTAGGTTGAAGGTCTTTTAGTTGCAACCAATGTGTACTAGACCCCCTTTGAGCCTGTATGTGCAAGATGCAACTCTGTTGCTTCTGCCTTCGCTTTGATAAGTTATGATACCATTGATTGTCTACGATGTGGGGAAAAATGTCCATATATATATGTAAATTGTGTGAATGTTGTTATCCAAACCGTGGGAAACACAATCGTGCATTGTATGGTGAGGAAGTCTTTGTTACAAAATGTACTTCCTGAGTTGGCAAAGTTGTCGTATGGAACGTATCTATAGAAAAAGGCAAGCAATGTCTACATGCTGTGGTAGCTTCACATACACAACAAATTCACCTTGAATGAGGACAATGCAATTTTGCATATGAGCTGAAGAAGGGGAAAAAAAAATATATCAAACTTCGGCAGGAAACGAAAATACATCATCTGTCTCTGTAACATTTTTCGACATCCAGATGAATGTTCATTGGACTTGGACCATATCTCTGTAATCCCCATATATCGCATGTTCCTGGTTATTTTCTACTGGGAACATATACCAGATGAAAGAGAAAATGAATGCGATGACGTCTTTTATTTGTATATCAAATTGTTTGGTGCAAAGGTCAATGGGTTTTGCTCTATGGAACCTTCTGGGAACTTGCTTGTGGCCTGTGTAAAGTATGGTTGGTTCTTGGTTATCTTCTTTGTTTGTCAATTTGTATACCATGGAATTCCAACTATTCTTTGGAGGACACAGAACCATATAATTGAATTTTTTAGCCAGCTGGCCCATAGATCTGCCTAATAATTTCTATGGCGCTATGATGCAAATGTACTGTGGCTTGCTTTAACAGATTTCCTTGATTGATGAACTTGGTCAAATTATTGTTCCGAAATAATTTGAAATCAACTAATATATAGTGTGTGAAGTGAAAATATCCTATAATAGCAACAAGAGGATCTTAAAATTCAAATTGGTCGTTGTTTTGGCATTTTTTCTTATTCAATGAACTTGGCAAAATTAATATCCTGGAATAATTTGAAATCAATAAATATATACTGTGCGGAGTGCAATTGTGCTATCATATGAACAAGAGGGCTTTAAAATTCAAATTGGTCATTGTTATGCTTGCGGTGATAGAATTTAAAAAAAACTTTCTTTTGTTTGCTTCATTTTTTTAAAAATAAGCAATTTAACATCCTTTAATAATTTAATGTAATTCACTTGTACAATATCAATAGTTAATATTAATAATTTAATATTTGAAAATAATGTTTTTAGATAAAGTTTATTTATGATGAGCATCCCTAAACAATTTAAATCTTGAACCCACCAGACGTGGAGTTCGCAAGTCCACCTATTAATTTGTATATCGTGGAAGTCTGGGTTATATTTGCAGAACACAGAACAAAAGAGGCTCAAATTTCAGCCCACCAGGCTGGGAACCCGTTATCCAAAATGTTTCCAAGTATGGAATGAGGGATCTGCATATGCTCTATAAAATTTCGTCCATACTTTCCAAAAGTACATGTTTACTATGTATTCGTCGTTTGTCAGAAAACTTTTATATCAGTGGCCCGACCAAATTGTACAAACTTTCTCGTTTAATTAAATTTTTCAATATCAAAATTTAATATTAATAATTTAGTATTGAAAATAATGTTTTTAGATATGTTAGATAGTTGATATGGATTAGCATCTATAAACAATGGAAAACTTGAACCCGCCAGCCCTCAAGTCCATCTGTCAATCTATATATCAAGGAACTTCGAGTTCTATTTGGAGGACATAAAACAATGAAACTGCAATGTTGAACCAACCATCTCGCAGGTCCACTTGTCAATTTGTATATCGCAGAATTGTGAGTGGTATTTGCACAGTGAGGAAAATTATAGGCCCAATTTTCAGTCCGCCATGACCGGAGCCCCCGATTAAAAAAAAAACTAAATATGGAATTCATATAGGATATCTACATGACAATAAAAGTGCAATGTTCATCCAACCAGCCCAAGTTCGCTTGTTAATTTGTATATAGTGGAAGTCTGGATGCTATTTGTAGGGAAAGGAACAATAAAACCTCAATTTTCATCCCTCTAGGTCGCGAACCCGCAATCCAAAAAGTGCCTAAATATGGAATAAGGAATGCACATATGATGTATAAAATCTCATGTCCATACTTTTTAAAAGTACATGTTTACTATGTATTTCTCGTTTGTCCGAAATTTTTTATATCAGTCGGTCCACCAAAATGGACAAACTTTGTCCTCTACTTAAATTCTGCAATATCAATATGAAATATTAATAATTTAGTCTTGAAAATAATGTTTTTTTATATGTTGGATAACTGATAGGGATTGCCATCCCTAAACAATGGAAAATTTGAACCCGCCAGCCCTCAAATCCATCTGTGAATATGCATATCGCGAAAGTCCGAGTGGTATTTGGAGGATACAGAACAATGAAAGTGCAATGTTCATCCAACCAGCCTGAGAGTCCCCAATCAAAAAAAGTGGCTAAATATGGAATTAATAAAGGATATCTACAGAACAATAAAAATGTAATGTTCATTCAAAAGCATCTCACAAGTCCTATTGTCAATTTGTATATTGCGTAAGTCTGGGTGGTATTTGTAGGACACAGAACAACATATACTCTATTTTCAGCCTGCCAAGCCACAAACCCACAATCCAAAAAGTGCCTAAGTATGGAATGAGGGATCCGCATATGCTCTACAAAATCTCATATTCATACTTTATATAGAGAGTCATCTTCTAAAGTCCTCCTGTCAATTTGTGTATCGTGAAAGTGTAGGTGCTATTTGTAGGACACAGAACAATAAATACTCAATTTTCATCCCACCAAGCCGCGAACCCGCGATCCAAAAACTGCCCAAGTATGGAATGAAGGATTCATATATGTTCTATAAAATCTCATGTCCATACTTTATAAAAGTACATGTTTACTATGTATTTCTCATTTGTCATAATACTTTTATATCACTCGGCCAACCAGATTGTACAAACTTTCTTGTCTAATTAAATTCTGCAATATCAATATTTAACAATAATAATTTACCGTAGGTCCACTGCTGAATTTGTATATCATGGAATTGTGGGTGCTATTTGTAGAGAACAGAACAATAGAGGCCCAATTTTTTGCCTGCCAACCTGAGAGCCCCTGATCCAAAAAACTAGCTAAATATGGAATTAATACAGAATCGCTACGGGACAATAAAAGTGCAGCGTTCAACCAACCAACCCGCAAGTCATCTTGTCTATTTGTATATCGCTAAAGTGTGGGTGCTATTTGTAGGACATGGAATAATAGAGGCTCAATTTTCAGTCCACCAGGCCGAGAACCTGCAATCGAAAAAGTGCCTAAGTATGGAATGAGGGATTCGCATATGTTCTATAAAATCTCATGTCCATCCTTTATAAAATTACATGTCTACTATGTATTGTTCATTTGTAGAAAAAAATTTAAATAACTTGCCCGAATAGATTGTACAAACTTTCTCATCTAATAAAATTTTGCAAGATCAATATGTAATATTAATAATTTAGTATTGAAAATAATGTTTTCAGATATGTTAGATAGTTGATAGTGATTTCCATCCCTAAACAATGGCAATCTTGAACCTGCCATCCCTCGATTCCATATGTCAATATGTATATCGTGGAACTCCGAGTGCTATTTGGAGGACATGGAACAATGAAAGTGCAATGTTGAGCTAGCCATCCCACAGGTCCGCTTGTCAATTTACAAATTTCGCGACATACAAATTGACAGTCGATATCGTTCACTGAGATGCAATATGACCATCGACCCTTCACGTCTCCTGGGTATATCTTCTATCATTTTTCTTTTGTAACTCACTCGACCACTTTCCATACTTCAGTATTTCTTGGAATCAATTTCGCCATCACTGTTAAGATATGGAATAATTAAGATTTAAGGCTAATATCCATCCTGTAGGAACTATTAAGATTATCATTAATGTCCGGAAATCCAGAGAAGATTTTTCATTACTATGAATTAAACTAAGATTTGTGCACAAGTCTGTTGTCCTTTCCAAGCATTCATTTGAAAGGCGATGAAATCTTCTTTTTTTGTGCACGGACGGGTTGGTCCTTCTAAGAAATTTCTAATTATTAATCTCTTTTCGACGTCACCTCCACCTTCGCACTTTTTTCTAATTGTGCAATTAGTGAACCGTGATGGTGATAGCTCATTCTGCAATAACCCTGGAAACTGTCATTGATCAATGAAAGGCTCGAGGACATATTCCATTGATATGCATTAAACCATAATTTGTGAAGGGTTATATTATCCCTCCCCAATTTTCATTTCAAACAGCATCTCGAGCAAATGAAAATTCTTAATGGCTTTTGGCAGCAGTTCTCTCCACACACAGTAAACACATTAGGGCATAATGGCCAGAGGTTCCACTATTCCAGGGCATATTCTTACTATTCATCTCCCTCTGCCCAATAGAAAACAAGGAGATGGTCCCTTGGTACACCAAGAGATATATTTCAAGACAAAAAATTCCATGGAAACCTTGGCTACTCAAAGAACTTTCCCACTTGCATTCATGGCTGTCGCAAAAGTTGATGCCATGAATTTCGAGCTGGAAGAAGATGATCTGATGGAGGATGACAAGACAATGGATGATGGCAATGAAGAGAATATTCCCACTCCTGTTCCCAAATTCAAATCAACCATAACGAATGGAACTTCCCGGATCAGTGATGGTGGTGATGATAACACCAAAAGGAGTTTCAGAAAAGAAACCGATGGTGAACAGAATAGCCACTTTGCAGCACGAAAGTAGGAATTCTAGAGTTCCAAATTAGTTTGTTCTGGGCGACAGAGTTTCACTGTAAATAAATGATATGTTGATTCTCCCAGAGATATATTTAAAGCCAAAAAATTATTGATTAAAATCTTCAGGAATTAGGTCCAAAACACTCAATGTTACAAGGCATTTTCCTACTAGTCATCTCCTTCTGTCGAGATTGGACTAATTTGGGCCTCTGGAATTGCACATGCAAGATGTGCTACTGAATTTTTTTGGACTATGCTTATCCAGGTGGATATCGGTGGCCACCCACCTTTTCTAGCTAGCTCAAAACATCTTTCTAGAAAGTTGGATAATTTACTATTTTTAGTAGTTTTTTGGGTTGTGAACTTTTGGAGTCATTTTGAGGCCCTAAACGACGTTTTTTGGGGTATGTTGTGGAAAAAATTCCATCTTGAAATTTTGTACAATTGTTGCATTCATCGGATAGATCTTTCCAATGGGATATCATATGCCTAAAACAAAGATCATATGGAAAAGTTACGACCCCGGGAAGTTGATGTACTGACTTACCCAAACAGGGCCCACATGACTTTTGGCGCTTCATCTTCTAGGGTTAGGTTTTTGGATGTTTAGGGTTTTTGAAACTCCTGTTTATTGTAAAAAAGGCCTTGAGAGCCTCATTTTAATCATCTTCTGGCGAATGAGCACAACCTTCACATCTCTTCTCAGAGATAAGCCGCCACCATTCTAGCAAGCTTGTTTTCCGCTGCATTTTACAGTTTCAGCTTATTTCCGTATTGAATAGAAAACCAGTTTTATTGTATCTTTGTTATTCTGTGTTAAGAATCTAGTAATAATCTGTAGTCATTTCATTCTACTCATAAAATCTGTATTAATGATATCAGAGAGGTCTACTCCTTGTCGTCTTAATGCATGTCCCCAAGGAGTTCAGAGTACAAAGAGTTGGGTCTTGAGCTTGTTTCTCTTGTGGAAAAAATCTCTTGCATGCCCAAGCGACCTCTCATGGAAGGAGAAAATAAGGATGACGGGACATGATATCCTTTCAAATTTTGGATTAAGGAAGCCCTCACCCAATAGAGGAATGAGATGATGGATAATTTCGTGCAAATCCTTTGGCGGCTACCAATAGGCGACACATCTTCTTCGAGCGGAGACACCACACCCTTCAAGGTACAAATAAACTTCGATATTCCTATATTTGAAGGTTAGATAGACACAAATGTTTTATACAAGTGGTTGAATGTACTAGAAGGGTATTTTTATGTACATAACTTTTCGAATAGAGAAACAATTACTTTTGCACTTCTCAAAGTCGTCCCCCATGTTAAATATTGGTGGGAAATTTTCTGTGAGAAAAAGGAAACAAAGGAACCCTCATTATTTACAGTCAGTACCATCTGGGAATCCTTCAGGGATGCTATTAAGTAACAATACTACCCTGTTGGAAGTTATGATGACTTGTATACCAAATGGACCACATTGCAGCAAGAAAGAGACCAAGCAGTGTCAGATTTCACAAATATCTTCCATACCTTGTGCACCAAGCTGGTTATCAAAGATTCAAAGTGACATCTAGTGCTCAAGTATCACGGTTCTCTGCATAGATACATCCAGACCAAAATGGAATTTTTGGACATCTCATACTTGGGCATGATCTACCAATATGCTGTCAAAATTGAGCAGAAGCTCAAACCAAAGACGTGACAATTTGGGACGTTGAACCCCTCACAACAAAATCTAGGAAAGGGTGGCTCCCACCCACAAAACAAAGGATAGAGACAAGATGGATAGTATTAGGACAACCAATCCAAGCCAGAAGAAAATAAGGAAATCAAAAAGAAAAAGAATGATACCAGGAAGTGGTGCAACTTCCATAAGAGTCCCTGGCATAACACTGCTGACTATTGCTCAAAGCAGTCATTGGTGGCTGAAGTGATAGCCTCTGAATCAGATGTAGGTTCTGACTCTGATTCAAAACCGAAAAGGGGAAGACAGATCATTGACATAGAACCTAGTGCCACCGTTGCTACCACCAAGCTCTAGCATGGTGAACTAGACAAGCCAGAAGAAGGAGAGTGCCTCTTCCATTCACAAATGTGGGTAAAAGGAACCCCACTGCACTGTTAGAATATGAAATATTTGTGCTCATTTTACCATTGACAATACCCTTGTCACCCAACCATAGGTCGAAGCCACCCTCCGAGCACATTAACCTTGACAGATAATCACTTTGGAAGCAAACCCTAGGCTATATAGCCAAACAAAGGGTAGCGCACATTTCCCCAAGGATAGTGCATCATAAAGAGCTGATCAGATAGTCCAAACCCTAACCAAGATATAGTCCAAGCATAACTGCTAGCTGCAGCAGCTGCAATGACAACTCTCCTCCAAACCTGCACAGAAACTCAACAACTGTAGTGCGCACAAGACTGGGCATTGCAATTCTAAGACTGCCTGCCAGAATGAGAACTGGCCTCTTGTATTTATACTAATTTTGGCTAACTGTTAGGGATGATTTCTCATTCTGGGTATCTGTCTATTCAATATATAATATTATTTATGGCCGACTTCTTTTCTTAGAGGATAATAACCTAATATAAATTATCTTCTTGAGATGACAAGTCTTCTAGGGTTATTAGCCAACTCATTAAGGTTTCTTCTTGCTTCCTAGAGTATTCTATCCTTGTCAGGTTTACATGTGGAGGTAAATACCTCTCGCAGCTACCATAATATCAACATGCACTTCATCATTGATAGTGGTAGCCAGAAGAACCTCATCTCAACAGAGGTCATCAAGTGTTTGGTCCTGCTGACAACGTCGCGCCCACAACCCTACACCATTGAATGCCTCCACCAAGTAAGTGATCTCTGCGTTAGCCAACAATGTCAACTGTTGTATGACATCAAGCCCTTCAAAGACGAGGTATTGTGTGATGTTTCTCCTCTCGAAGTTTGAGATGTTATTTTGGGCCAACCTTATTTATGGAAACGTCATGATGTATATGTGTCTAAGACTCATAGTGTTATTATTACTTTGAATAGGAAATTGTACAAGATACTCGAGGTTGTCCCACCGACTGTTATTTCCTTGATATCTGTTAAGCAATGCTGGAAGGTCATTTCTCAGACAAGAAAGTTTGTCTTCTTCATGATTCACTCTTAGAATGAGAGAAAGATCATAGCCACATCCAGGTTATCTGCGGCTAACCTCTTCACATAGCAGAAGCAAGTAGATAAGGTCATGCAAGAATACTCAAATATCTTCTCCTCACCTACCAGGGTACCTCTACACTGCCAGGTCAAGATCCCCATCGATCTGACCCCCAATAGACCGCTTCCTAATGGGCCAGTATATCACCGCTCTCTGTTAGAGAATGAGGATATCAAGCGATAGATCCAATAATTGCTACACAAGGGGCACATTCATCCCATCTCATCACCTTGTGGGAGCCCAATCATGCTGGTACAGAAGAAAGATGGAACCTGACAACTTTGCATTGATTATCGGGCTCTGAATAAAATAAAATTTAGAAACTAATACCTGAATCCTTGAATCGACGACCTCCTTGATCAACTCATGGGGGAAAAATATTTTAGTAAGATTGATCTGATGTTTGGCTACCACCATGTCCCGATAGAACATACAGATGTATGGAAGACTGCCTTCAAGTCAAAGGAAGGCCTTTTTGAATGGTTGGTCATGCCCTTTGGTGTGACGAATTCTCTAGCCACTTTCATGAGGATGATGGACGATATCCTATGACCATTCACCAATACTTTTTTAGTGGTGTAACTGGATGACATTCTCATTTATAGCAAGATTTGGGCCAAACACTTGCAACATATTCAACAGGTTTTGCACACCCTATAATAGCATAAGCTATACACCAACTTGGAAAAATGATCCTTCGACATGGATAGGTTCCATTACCTAGGATACATCATTGATAAACATGGCATACATGTGGATCCAACCAATATCCAAGTCATTCGTGACTAGCCAACCCCAACCACACTCACTGAGCTTTGAAGCTTCTTGGGCCTTGCCAATTTCTACCATAGGTTTGTGTTGGAATTCTCCCATATTGCATGGGATCTTAGTCAAATAACCAATGGTGGTGGTAAGGAAAAAATTGAGTGGGGACGACCCCAACAACAAGCATTCGATGATTTGAATCAACGCTTGGGCTCAGCCCCAGTACTTTTACTACCAGACCTACAACATCCCTTTGAGATTGAGACTGATGCTTTAGACTATGTTGTGGGTATTGTTCTCATGCAGCATGACCATCCTGTGTCCTATCATAGTGAGACACTATCAGATGTTGTCTGTAAGTACCCTACTTATGACAAACAAATGTACTCCATTGTGAAAGCCTACCGCCAGTGGAGACATTACATTATTGGGAGGGAGACAATCATCCATATTAATTGTAATCCACTGCAGTTCATGCGGACACAAGGAAAATTGTAGAATTACCACCATCAAAAGTGGTCCACATACTTGCAGCAATTCCACCTCAACATCAACTATAAAACATGAATCACCTATTGTATCGCCGATCGCCTCAGCAGACCACCATTTTCAGCACTCACCACAGTGCTAGACTCTTGCGGCCATGAGACCTATGGATGGACCCAACTCTATGAGATAGACCCAGACTTCTCCACCACCTACCAAATGTTGGGTGCAAAGGAAGTTGTAGATAATTTCCATCTTCAGGATGGGTGGTTGTGTTTCCTGGGCCATATTTGTGTTCCATCAAGTGAATGAATGAATATTATCTGGGAATCCCACTACATTCGAGTGGAAGGACGCTTCAGCATCGAAAAGACAGTGGTGATGCTACAAAAACATTTCTACTGGCCGAAACTTCGACAAGAGGTCAGCAAGTGTATCAGGTCTTGCACTGCTTGTGCTATTGCCAAACCAACCACTAAGAAATAGGGCATGTACACCGCTCTTCCTACTCCTGACAAGCCATGGGAATCCATCTCAATGGACTACATGTTGGGCCTCCCGTCCACCAAGTAGGGAAATGACTGTTTTTTTTTTTGTTGTTGATCACTTTTCTAAGATGGTGATTTTGGTTGCCTGTAATAAGAGCATCACAACAGAAGCCACTGCCAATATCTTCTTTGAAAGAGTCTGGGTACATTTTGGAATCCCAGAAACCATTATATTAGATTGGGACAGTCAATTTCTCATCACATTTTGGTCGAGCCTCTGGTCATTGCTGGACACCAAGCTCACCAAATCCACAACCTTCCACCCCCAGATAGATGGCCAAACCGAGGTCATAAATCGAATGATCGTGCATATCCTTTACATGTATAATTCTAAGCACACTCGCACATGGGATAAGAGTCTGTCCTATGTCCATCATAGCTACAATCGAGCTCTGCATAGCTCAACCGATCACAACCCCTTTCAGGTGGGGTTGTGATTCCAACCATTGGGTCCCATAGATGTTGCACTTCCCCTTGCAGTCACCTCGATCGAATCCTCTCCTGCTCCAACTGAGGCTGACAAAGCCACTTGGTTCATTGAGAGGATCCAACACATACACAAATAGGTTCAAGATATCCTACAGAAGTCCATCGGGTGCCACATAAGCTTCAGGTGGGTGACAAAGTTTGATTGCACTTGCAGAAAGAATGCCTTACAGGACCCCATCAAAATCTTCACCCACTTTTTTATGGGTTGTACACCACCACCAAGGCTGTGGGGGATAATTCTTTTGAGCTCAACATTCCTCCTTTCTTTGGTCTGCACTCAGTGTTCAATGTGGACCTCCTTCGACCTTATTTCCCACCATTATTGGACACCTCGGATGTAGCAGAACAACTGACACCAACAGAGCTCAACCCTGACTACATAAAAAAATCATCCAGTGATCAGATTTTGGACACATAGATCAATGGAACTCGACAACAAAAGATCCATCTTTATCGAGTCATCAAAGCAAGGCAACTCCTGCACCAAGGCAAGTGGCTCACCCGGGGCCAAATTTCGCATAAATTTCCTCAACAGATGGGGGAATCAATGCAATGGATACCATTTCTTCCTAAGGAGGGAGGATTGATCCAGGTGGATATCGGTGGCTACCCACCTTTTCCAGCTATCTCAAAACAACTTTCTAGCAATTTTGATAATTTACTATTTTTAGCAGTTTTTCGGGTCTTGAACTTCTGGAGCTGTTTTGAGGCCCTAAACGACGTATTTTTGGGTATGTTTTGGTCGCTACATTCTAGGCAACTGTTGTAGTCCTCAGATAGATCTTTCCAATGGGCTATCATTCTCCTAAAACGAAGATTGTATGCAAAAGTTACGACCCAGGGAAGTTGATGTATTGATTTACCCAAACAGGGCCCACATGACTTTTTGTGCTTCATCTCCTAGGGTTAGGTTTTTGGATGTTTAGGGTTTTTGAAACCCATGTTTATTGTAAAAAATGCATTGGGATCCTCATTGTAATCATCTTCTCATGAATGAGCGCAACTGTCACTTCTCTTCTCATAGATAAGTCGCCACCATTCCAACAATCTTGTTTTCCGCTACATTTTACAGTTTCAACTTATTTCCTTATTGAATAGAAAACCAGTTTTACTGTATCCCTATTATTCTGTGTTAAGAATATAGTAATAATCTATAATCATTTCATTCTACTCATAAAATACAGATCATATGCAGAGGTGGTTTCAGCTAAGGGTTATTCCACTTGCCCTGCAACCATTTTCGTCTTCTTCCTTAGAGGAAGCTTGTGAAAAATATCAATTTCAGCACAGGATGATTCATCGAGGAGAAAACTTCAAAGATCTTGCATACTACGGATCTCATGCCTGTGTTTGTCACAGATACCTCTAATGTTTTGGCTCGAAGAACTGGGTCCAATTTCTAAGGATAGATGTACAATAATCGATGTTTTTCTTATTTTTTAAATGCATTTGCTATTAAAAAATATTTGCCTTCGACTCTTCGTTGCTACCTCTTTTCTGGGTTTAACACATGTTCTAATTGGCATGGTTCGATGCTCTCGTATTTCTTGTATATTTTGTTTACTTAGCTTATCTTTTCTAATATGGAACATCTAACAATTATATGCCAATTTACTGTGTGAACCCACCAAATTTTTATACAAAAAAAAAATGGATTACATAATTTCAAGCCAACGTTCAATTCTATTCATAATGCAGATAGAACATAGTAATACCAATGTACAATGTTGCAACAAAATCGTTATTCTTGTTTCTATAAATGCAATTATTAAGTTTTAATTCTAACAACCCATAATACAAAAAGTTTAATACTTGACTTAATATGTTTCACTCATGTAAGAGTGTATGAAGAACACGGTTACACTCACATGTTCCAATAAAATCTAATCTTCAACAAAGCATTTGCTAAAAATTAGTAGAAAATGAAGCTTAGTAGTTAAGTTAATATGTTAAATGTTGAAATAATGTAACTGCGAAGAGCATTCTTATTATTTTGTTATTGGATTAAATCCCCATTGTGGATTAATCATGTCATTATTATTATTTTTATTATTAGGTTAATTCCC
>JZKD02S2067785.1:114050-147580 GCA_000966675.3 Picea glauca | reverse complement strand
AGATATCTGGAAAGTCAGTATTTTTCCAACCATTCGAAAGCCAACTCATCCTTCTAGAATATTCTTTCTAGAAGGATCGAGAACTCATCCATTTTACTTCTTTAAAAACATGTCCGCACCCTGGCTTCAAGTACAGTGCGAGAAGTTCGCAGTCAAGCTGAAGGCAGCCTGTGGGAATTAAGGATTCCTGCAGGTGAGTATATATGCAGCCTGTGAACTATCTTTTAAACTATGCTTTCTAGAAACTGACAAGTGTAACCTTCCTCATGAAGATGTCCTTAATAAAGAGTTTGATTTCCTATTATCATGACACTGTCATGACATCATCCCGATGACCAAAAATGTGGATAACATATACAGACTCGGATTGGGCAGGATGTGTCAGTGACAGGAAAAGCACTTTAGGGTGTTGTTTTGGATTGGGATCAACAGTTGTGTCTTGGTTTAGTCGAAAACAAAAGTCAATGGGTTTGAGTTCTGCAGAGGCTGAGTATATGGAATCCAATCAGGCCATTTGTGAGGCCCTTTGGCTTCGCAAGATACTGGTGGTATTGTTTGGTGTGCAGTTGAGGCCTATTGTGATTTACTGTGATAATCAGAGTGGCATTAAACTCTCGGAGAATCCAATTTTTCATGACCTGTCTAATCATATCGAGATTTTTTATCACTTCATCCTTGACTATGTTCAGAGAGGAGCTGTGGAGATACAATACATATCTACAAGACATACTCACCAAGGCATTGGGTAGAGGCAAGTTTGTATTTTTCAGGGACAAGCTTGGAGTGGTGAGTAACACTTTCCTCGGTATGAGGGAGTATTAAATTTTTAATTAAATAAAGTACCAAGGCAAGTGTTTCTCTTCCTTAGGCGCCTAAGGGGTGATAAAGTGTCTAATGTGGGCCCTAGTCATTTAATTTGTGAGATGAAAATTAAAAGGTGACTTTATGACTAAAGTGAGGGTGAGTGAAGAGACATTTAATCTCAACCACTCATCTAATATAATCTCAACCATTGGATTAGAGAGACTTCTCACCTACCTCGTGAGGTTGATTAGGGTAAGGGGGCACACCCATTCTTGAGTAGTTCATGCATTTTTTGCTGAGAGAGTAAGAAGAGAAGAGAGAGGTTGAGCTTAGAGAAGAGAGATATCATTTGCAAGAGGAGAGCATGCATCCCAAGGCAAACAACAGGCATGGATTACAAGGCAACAAACAACATTTATTATCAGTCCATACAGTATGGATTAGAGAGGTCGTACAAAATTTATTCTGCACGTTTTTTGAGGAAAACAACAACACAAATTTCTGGGAGTATTTGGCATGCATCCCAAGGCTGTCGTACAACTATTATAGGCACAAAAATCGAGGAGGTTTTGGGCATATTTTCAGGGTGAGAAACGCCTGTACAGTCCATATGAACCTACACAAAAATTAAGGGCCATACAACATAAAATTTATAGGAACAATTTTCAATGTGTTGGGCACATTTTTCAAGGCATTTGTTTATGTGGGTTTTCCGTAAAGAAGCAATAGAAATTTTCCACGCATTTTGAGGACAGTTCGTACAACATTTAATGATGTGACATCCATACAGTGGTACAAATTTCTGGTTCAGAAATCGAGAAGCAAAGCTATAGGAATGTCTAGATAAGTTTGTAAATTTCTGAAGATGAATATGCTATAACAAAATTTCTCAGAAGCCCTTAAATAATAAAAAGCCCTCTCTCACTGGTTTTCCCCTTGTGGGGTTTTCCAGGGTCGATGCTAGACCAAAAATTCTAGTGTCTATAATTTTTTGAGTTTTATATGCTACTGATATTTTATTTTTGCGTTATAAATGATGGTCAAAATCCTCATGTTTTAGTTCTAAAGTTTATTTTCTGCTAAGTTTTTATATGCTGATATAAAACTGGGATTGGGCATTTAACATTGGCTGAAAAATCAACGCGACTAAAACTGGGTTGGGGTCTGAAATTTTTTACATGAAGGATATCGATCTTTTACCAATATAAGAGTTTACATAGGAGCAACGAATTTGATAAAATATCAGGCCAAGCATTGGATCATATTTTTTTTTGGTAGATCAAAATAATTGCCTAGGAGTTTGATAGGGTTTTAACAAGGTTTTGATATTATTTTTATCCAAAATTTTAGAAATGTGATCAATGGTTCCTTATATATAGGGAAGATAGATGAGACTAAGGAGAGGCAAGGAGGATGAAGATATTTTTTATTTTGGATTGTGTGCCAAGAGGAAATATTGGTTGATTTGAGAGAAATAGTAGCCATTGGAAAAAAGGGCCTTGGTTAGGTAGGATTTTATCTTTGTAAGGAATTGAGGGGCAGATATGTGGATGGCTCAAGTAATTAATATCTTTAGGAGAACAACTTTTTTAGCAGTTCGGGGATAAATATATGCACTATTAATTCCCACATTAAATTATCAACTAGGGATCGTAAGTTTTGAGGTGCAGGAACAAAAAATGCAAGATCAGAGGCTAATTATCTTAAGGCAGACGCAAATATGAACAAATTGAGAAAATTAAAGTAAAACAACCTACATGAAATTAACATTAAGGATTCATCACTGGGACATAGAAATAACTTAGTGGTATAACGTCTCAAATCATAGTCTACTCAGGTTATGTTTGTGTGATTAATCGTGAGTAGCTTATTTAAGTTTCATGTCCTTCAATGATTATTTCCTGTAGCAGATCCACACTTAAATGTAATAAAAGGAACACATGAATTCAACTGATAGGAAATAAGATAATCACCTTGGAATGAAGCTTATCATGGGGGGCCATATTACACCCTTAATCTATCCATTGGTGATTGAATATATATGAAATTAAAATGTGGGAATGAAAATGATAAACTAGTGCAAGAATCAGAAATGTTAAAGTAGTGCAGGAAATTTAAAATATGAGAAATCCAAATCGACACAATCTAACTAAAGGGAAAATAAATCAAAATAATAGAAAACAAAACCTACTCCAAACTATGAAAAATGAGATGTGAATGTGGGAAATAAACCTAAGGGGGAAAAAATGACAAAATAAAAAGCAAACCACTCATCATACATAGAACGATTTAATTATTCATATGCATTGAATACTCTATTTACACTATATAAATTCAAACTGCACATAGGTAACAGAACATGAACAGTAGCATGTATTGGAGCAAGAACATTACAAGTACTAGAATAGGAACAATAACAGGTACCAGAATAGGAATAGTAGCAGTATAGGTACTGTGATGCAACCCTCCTCCTCTCCTAGGGGTTGCGGGACCTCCCGATCAAGCAACTTCAAATTTCTGAGCCAAATCGGTGTTTTAGGCCTCTGTTGGACCCTGGGATCAATTTACAAAGCCCCCTTTTCTCCTAAGGTGAAGGTTTTATGAGAACCTGTGGGCTCCTGCTAAGCACATCTTCTCTTTTTGCAGTTTAAATATCAGGCGCTAGCTCCTGTTGCTAGGCCCATTATTTCATGTGACCTCAGGATATGACCTGGGGATAAACCCTAAGGCGCTTTTGAATTTCAGACTTTGGCTGGTTCAAATGCAGTCATCGCCAATTCCTTCGAACCCTGAACCGACGAACTTACCTGTACGAGATCTACAACTCTCCTCTCTCCAATAGCCAATGAATGTGATCCACCTCAAGACTCCATCCTTCAGAAGTCCTCACGGCTCCTACCTCTGTTCTTACTAAACAACAGACCAACAAAGAATTGATCGAACACGATGCATCCACACAATCAATGGTGGGAATGTGCCTTCTGTGATTTGACGTCACATGTCCCTCTCTCATACCAATGACCACGATCTTCTTCAGCTCCTGGCTCTTCGAGAATTCTCCACCCAAAGTTACCTTTTTCCTTTCGGACACACGATCTGATTCCACATGTCACCTGGTGATCAACGGTCAATATCTACCCCGCTCTTCAGAGATTCGACAATTTTTCACAACCCTCAACTTAAAACTCTTGGAGTGATACTTCTCCATAGTTTTAGATATGTCACCGCCTGTCTCTATGGAAGATGGATGGTTTAGACTGGCTTCAGAACTTTGAGACTTCGTGAGGACTCTCTATTGTGCACTTTAAAAAAGATTTAAGTTGTGTGCACCTTACTGGGATCCAACAGTTGTTGGTCCACGTGCTCAAATCCAAAAGATGAGATCCATATTTATCCTCTACACACTCCTTTGGGTGTCTAGACGTCAAATTCAATAGTCCATAGATTCTCCTTATAGTTGATCTGATGTTTGCTACAACTTGTCCACTTAAGCTTTGGTTTCCTCCCAAAATTGGGAAAAATTACAAGTTTCAAAGGCTACAACCTTTGAGGTTTCTCCTTGTGAGCTCGACTGCTAGGTATCGAATTGTGCTCTCCCTTATGAGCTTCTAGACTTGGAACAAGTTCATCAGTGCACACCTTGTACTGTCCCTTCTAATCTTCTTCCAATATAGCTTGACCTCGGCCTTGGCGCCTCCTTGCACTCTTCCTCCTAATCTTTCAGCTGGATCAAAATTCCAAAGGGGTATCGACCCTTATACTTCCTTAGAAGATATCTACTAACCTCTTGGCACTCCACGCTCTTCCTCCTGAGCTTGTAAATTATTAGAACACTTTACCTCTGGAACAACCCTAGTTATTTCCTCGCGTCCTAGTCTTAGATTGTCCTCAGCCTTTGCATTCTTTTTTCAGATTATGTGCACGAAGGCACTATTTCTCCTAATTTTTATCTCGCTCAAACCTAAAGGGGTTTAGGCCTTCTATCTACTATAAAACTCTTGGTCACAATATCTCCTCCAAGGTATTCAATAACCTTGAGGCTCCTCTCTAAGTCTGTAAACTATTTTGGTGTGCCCTCTTGGCATGTTCTTCTCTGAACTCAAAGAAGAATTCAAATATGCACTCCTTCTGTTGACTCACAAAGTTTTCAATACTATGTCATGCACTCCTTGCATTTATCCTAAATAACCCAGAAATAATCAAGAAAAATCACAAAGATAGATAAGTCTATCTGATTCCTGCAAAGGGAATACATTCATGCATCTAATAGCATATGAACATGTAAACACACAAATAATATTTTTTTAAAACATAAACACATGGAAAAATCATAGGAAGGAAAAACTAATTCTTTCATTAATCATGAATATCTGTTACGATGTGTGTAGGCTCAGACTGAAACTAAGTCTCGTCTCTCCTTTTATTATTCTCCTCTATGAATAATTGAATAATTGATTACAATATTTTTACAAAAGAGGGGCTACTCGAGATTTTGCCCCCAAGCTACACTAATTGTGTCTAATAACCATTTACAACACCTATCTACTGAGGTAGATTACATTGAATGAACATGTACATCTCATATCCGAGGAAAAGATCAAGATTTGTTCTAGCTCAATCTTAATAAAGGAGACTCCATATAATGCATGTACAAAGGCATCGACTTGGCTCTTCCAGCCTTGCAACATTTAATTTCTTTAATTACATTTAAAATTTAAAATGAAAAATGAGAGGAATGGCTCCTCTCCCCTCCTTGAATGCACTTTGATGTGCTGGAATGATGGAGCATTGTTGAGGTGGTTCTATTCTCTTGCATCATACTCCACTCCTGGGAAAATCATGAGCTCTTTCTCAGGAGCTCCTCTTCCCTAATGTTGAAACCCTCTTGGATCCCAAACTCTTATTTGGAGTTGTCCTTTTGCTCCTTTGTTTTATTGTTGTTGTTGCCTTTCTATTACTGCAGGATCCCTTCTTCTCCACTTCCTCCTGCTGGAAACCTCTTGTGTTGACTTCACCATCAACTCTCTTACCTCCTCTATCTCTTTGTTCACCTTGTCCACTGGCTGGCTCCTGTCACGTAGATTGGATTGCTTCACTTTCTCATTGTTAATGGGGAGATCAACCTGACCTCCCCTACTATTTGCATCCTCTATGGAATTAGCTGGCCACTTCCCTACAGATTGATATTCTTCCACCTTCTTACTAGGCTTCTATCTATCCATCTCCTCTGACAACTTAACTTCTTCTAATTACGTTGCTAGTACACTCCTAACTTCCTCTAGTTTCTCCCTAGACTGGTATGCTTCTTCATTTGTTTCCAACCTAGCCTATTCGATGTGTTGATTTTTCACTATCACCCTTCTCTCCAGGGCTTACGATTCTTCATACAGATCAATGAAATCTATGTTGTTTGTTTCCTCTTCTGATGCAGAATCTAGTGTTGCAGCAATATCCTATTCAACTTCTAGGTTGAAATTTCTGAGCAATTCTGTTGAGTGATCTTCTCCTTTTCTCATTTGTTGGGTAGATTTTAATGTCATCTCATTATCCTCTTTTATGATAGTCACAACTAGATGTCTCTTTTCTGTTGTTGCATCTGTAACACATGCTTTGGCATCAACTGGGCTATGTGATAGGAATATCTCAATTCCCCCAATGATCATAATGCATTTATTATCCTCCTCTATCATCTCTCCTTGCTGATATGAACTCTCAATTGAGTCCATGAGACTTTTAGATAGTCTCCTCTCCTCTCCTTTTCCCACCTGGCGAATTGGGATTTTTGTCCTCCCCTCCTAGCAGTCTATGAGATCAATCGATATGATTTCATTGGCTACCTCGAAATTTCAAATTTAACCACTGCCCAACTGGGAGTTCATGGGATCCTCCATTTATCTCCTCTCCTTATCACTGAGGTTTTCCCCAACTTCTGGCTCGCAAATGCAAACCTTCTCCTCTGTGTTACTCACATTTTCAGCATGCCTCAGCCACCTTCACGATATCTATTGCTTCTTTTGGGACAACAACTTATGAACATGCCATTTTTCTTTCCTTTTTAGAGGCCATTTCTACTTCTAGCATACCTTTGTCTCCTGCTGCATTTTCAATGTCATCCTTTCCATTTCTCCTCAGATTTCTTTGAGCTCCTAATCCATCTCTGCCTTTCTTTTTGGGTGGAAATCTTCTCTTTGACCATGCTCATGGCCCTCAATAATCGTTCTCCTTTTTATGTTTTTAGCCCACCTAGTTGTCTGTTCTTCACTTTGCAACTGAGAGTATCTCCAACTCTCCTACAACCCACCTGGTTGTCTATTGATTGTTGCACACTTGTACACAATCCTCTACATAAGCATCAATACCCTGACTCCTCCTTTACCTGTTGTTTGATACCAATTGATGTTGTCATATTATCTCCTCTTTCCTTTACCTGTAGTTTGCAACAAAATTTTTTCTTTAATACCACTTGATGGTATCAAACTAACTCCTCTATCTCCTTCTTTCCTTTGTCTGTGATCTACATAAAACATTTGATCTTTGATACAACTTGATGCAACTCCCCTCCTCTCTTATGGGTTGCACAACCTCCTGGTCAAGGATCTTCAAATTTCTAAGACGTATCATCTTTTCAGGCCTCTGCTTGACCTTGGGATCAATTTACATAGGCCCCTTTTGTGCTAAGGCACAGGATTTATGAGAACCTGTAGGCTCTCGCTAAGACCCTATTCCCTTTTTTCAATTTAAATAATAAGTGCTAACTTCTATTTCTAGGCCCCTTCTTTCATGTGACCTCGAACTATGATGTGAGGATAAAACCTAAGGTGCTTTTGAATTTTAGGCTTTGGCCCATTCAACTACAGTCGTCGTTAATTCCTTCAAACCCTGAACCAACGAACTTACCTGGATGGGATCTATGACTCTCGTCTTTCCAAAAACCAATAACTATGATCCAATTTGGGACTCTAGTATTTGGGAGTCCTCACTCCTCCTACCTCTATTCCTCTTGATCAATGGACCAACAAATCATTGATCGAATGCAAAACTTCCACACAATCAACAATGGGAATGTCCTTATGTTATATTACAGCATGTGTCCCTCTCTCGGACCAACGACCATGATCTTCTTCGACATCCGACTCTTCTATAATTCTCCACCCAAACTTATCTTCATCCTTCTAGACACATGATCCGATGCCATGTGTCTCCTGACAATCAATGGTTAGGATCTACTCCACTCTTCAGAGCTTCGACAATTTTGCACACCCCTCAACTGAAAACTCTCAGAGTGATACTTCTCCAGAGTTTCATATTTATTGCCACCTGTCTCTATGGATGATGGACGGTTCTGAATGGATTCAAAACATCAAGACTTCATGAGTTCGCTCTCCTCTGCACTTTAAAAAGGAGTTACTTTTTGTGCACCTTAACTAAATCCAACAATTGTTGGTCCACACGCTCAGATATGATGGATGGGATCTATCTTTCTCCTTCACATTCTCCTTTGGGTGTCTAGATGTGAAATTCGACAATCCATATATTCTCCTTGTAGCTGATCTGATGGCTGCTATAGCTTCTCCACTTAATCTTTCACTTCCTTCCAAAATTGGGAAAATTTGCAAGTGTCAAAGGTTGTGGCCTTTGAGGTTCTTCTGTGTGAGCCCAACTGTTGGGTCTTGAATTGTGCTCTCCCTTCTGATCTTCTGTACTTGGAACAAGTGCATTAACACACACCTTGCACTGTCTATTATGAGCTTCTGCCAGTATAGCTTGACCTCAGCCTTGGCACCTCCTTGCGCTCTACGTGAAAAATTTCACACTTCCTCCTGAGCTTTCAAATGGCTCAGAATTACAAAGGGGTCTCAACCCTTTTGCTTCCTTAGAATACTTCTTGTGCCCTCCTAACACTCCACTCTTTTCCTCCCAAGCTTGTAAAGTTTTAGAACACTTTACCTCTAGCACACCCCTAGTGCTTTCCTCGTGTCCTAGTCTTAGACTATCCTTGGCCTTTGCATTCTTTGTTGAGATTTTGTACATGAAGGAAATATTTATCCTGATATTTATCACACTTGAACCTAAATGGGTTTAGGCCTTCTATCTTACCAGAAAACTCTGGGTTCCCTCCAGACAACCATGCTTGTCCTCCTGAGCTTGTTAACTTGTAATAGGCTCACTCCTACATGCACTCACTCCATTGTCTCTCATGATTTTTTACCTACTCAGGTTATAAGGTTTTAGTTCCTTTACTCCTCAAAGGTATTCTTGTGCCCTCTCGGCCACTTATACTCAATGTACACCTGCAGAGCTTACAGAGTATTCAGTAACTCTGTGGTGTCTCTCCTTGACACCCTTTTCTTTGAACTTGAAATAGAGTCCACTTGTGCACACTTGCACCTTCTCAATGAACTCCTGGAAAAGCTTCACAAAGTGTTCAATAACTTTGTCTCTCTTTGTTCCTCCTCTTCACAATATCTCCTCCAAGGTATTCAATAACCTTGAGGCTCCTCCCCGAGTCTGTAAACTATTCTGGTGATCCCTCCTGGCATGTTCTTCTATGAAATTGAAGTAGAATTCAGATATGCACTCTTTGTGTTGGCTCATAGATTTTTTAGGAATCTTTCATGCACTCCTTGCATTTAGCCTAAAGAACCCATAAATAATCCAACAAAATCACAAAGATAGAGAACTCTATCTGATTCCTCCAAAGGGAATACATTCATGCGTCTAACAAGATATGAACATGTAAACACACATATAACATTTTTTTTAAACACATAAACACACATAAAACTCATAGGTAGGAAAAACTACTTCTTTCATTAATCATGAATATCTATTACAATGTGTGTAGGTTTGGACTGCAACTGAGTCTTGACTCTCCTTTTCTTCTTCTCCTCTATGAATACTTGAATACTTGATTACGATATTTTTACAAAAGAGGGGATCGTCGATCTTTTCCCTCCAAGCTACACTAGTGTTGTCTAATCACCATTTAGAGTGCTTATCTACCGAGGCATATTACATTGAATGGACATGTACATATTAGATCTGAGGCAAAGCTCAAGATATTTTCCAACTCAAGCCTAATAAAGGCATTGACTTGGCTCTTCTAGCCTTGCAACCTTTAATTTCTTTAATTACATTTAAAATTTAAAATTGAGGGAAAAATGATAGGGTTGGTGCCTCTCCCCTCCTTGAATGCACTTTGATGTGATGGAATGATGGCACATTGCTAAGGTGGAGCGATGCTCCTGCATCATACTGGAATAATAGGAGGGTGCATGAACATAATAAAGTACAGGAACATAGTAGAAATGAAATTGTCCAAGGATGAAAATAAATCTTAAAACAATCGAAGAAAATATGCAATCAATGGACAAATCGTGTTGAAGGGAAAAGAAAAAATATGGAAGAGGAAAGTTTTGTATATGCAACAAATAAGGCAACTCTGTTTTTATTTTTTTTTCAAGTGAATGCAAAGAATAATATGTTAACTAATACTCTATTTTATAATGTTTTGGGAAGTGAGAAACTAATGGCTGATTTGAATGGTAGATTTGATAGACAAATTGGATGGAAAATCAATGATGAAGGAGACAAATGCAATGCGGAAATTTCCATAGTCTATTTATTATAAAAGCATAGCATAGAAAGAATATATAGAAATATAAGCATGCAAATGTGATGGAAAAAAATGTTACACAAAATACAACGTGATGATGTCTTCAATTCAGAGGTCTGCAATATGAGTTTTAATTAACATAATCAGTGTAAAATTAAAATTAAATTTTAAAACCACACAATCCAATTGTGAATGGATATCTAACAAATCGAACAATAACAAAAAAACCATAGATAAAATGCCAATTAGTTAAGATACAAAAGGAAACATGCTTACCAAGTTGAGGGGCCCTACCCAACTGGTGAGTGCTTCTTGAAGACAATCAAATCACTCAAATGCTTGGAATCATGCACATGAACAACAACTCTTTCATTTCATCAAATTCATAAAACTACAAGCCTCTTACATTATCATGATAACACTCTAATCCCCATTAAAAAAGAATTACCATAATGAAAATCCTACCCTATGATTCCTATAGCCCTCTTTCTATACATAAATCTCATTGAAGAGAAGGTCGGACCGAAACCCAATGCTTAGATTCTAGCTAAAACCAATTTTACAATTTTTAGAACAAAATCACAAATATCTGGGTTTTTCATCAATTTGGGTAGATCTGAGTTAGAGATCCACCCATATCTTCCAAAAAATTTCGAGTTTTGAAAATGTGTATGTGTTTCACTCAACTGTCCACCCTCTAGAAAAAACCCATATCTTAGAATTTCAATATATTCTTTCATCTCCACAGAAATCGAGGAACAAGTTGGTAGTTTGAAATTTTTACTAATTTTTATAGAATTTTTCCCCCTGAACTGGATGTTCACAAATGTGATCCAGTTGAATTCTAACACACTTTTTTTCATGTAGACATCACTCTAGGAAAAAACCATGTTCCTGATTTTCCTCTATAAGACTGCCAAAATTTCGTACTATAATCCGGTACTGGATGCCTATAGAGTGTGTTGGTACCGGATGACTGTAGAATGTTGTGGTACCAAATGTAGTACATGTGTTAGGATATTTATACAATTAGGATTTAGTTAAGATGTACTTGTTCTAATGTGTCGTTATGTTAAAATGTTTTTCTTGATGTTTTTCTTTAGTATGCACTAGTATGCATTTGTAGTTAGGAAATCCGACGGTCATGATATGTTCTCAACATAGAGTGATCCGACAGTTCATACTCTCCTCAATATTAATGACCATTGATCCATGAATTGACACCCAATTGGTCCATGGTATTTATTTAAAGAGCATGGAGGTTCATTTGTCGATGATCGATTGTGAGAAAATCTCTTGTAAAATCTCTCCGTAATCTTTTTCTTTTGCATTAATAAACTACTATAAGTGGCCATGTTCGCTGGGGCTGTGGATGTTTCCCCATAGGGGTTTTACCATGTGAAAAAATAGGTGTGTTGATATTTGATATGGTTGTGTGAGTGGTTAATGAAGTTGTTTTTCCTCTATTGGAATACCTTTATTGTCGAACATGGTAGCAAAGCCTGTTTGAAGACCTGCTCCTATTGTAGATCGAGATCATGAAGCCGAGTTGCTTCATCTCCATTTTCCATCATTTTCATACATTTTGGGGTTGAGAGGATTGTTCCATTGTTTCTGGAGCGATCTTTTCAGTTGGGAATACTTTTTTTTCCACTCGAAAAGGTTTCCATTTTCCCAGGATACAACCATTTCAATGAGATCCAGAGGTATAAAGCCTGAATACACAATTTTTTAAATTTTTGCAGAGTATTATTTTGGTTTTATATTATTTATTTCAGGGTTGCTACTCTTTCAGATCTGTGTATTCTCTTTTCCCCGTGCCTTGTGTGATCTAGGAAAATAAGAAATAGATAGGAAAAGGTGCATCTTACAGGTAAGCTAACCGAGATCTAACCCTTGTTGTCATTGAGAAGCAAATTTTTTTTCTTGTGTGAATAGAGTTTTTTTAGAATGCTCTCCAAGGTCGTACTCATCATCATCATCAACGACAACAATCACAATCCTCTTGCTAAACAATACAAGATGTTTTTCTATACCATTTGGTTAAAAGTTTCCTTATTAAGTAAGAGGTATTCAGTTCAAGTCTCTCTTTTGTTACTTTTTTTTTTTAAGTTCATGCTCAAATTGTAAAGTGTATTTCACTTCAAGTATAGAAGTAAATCACTATAACTAGCTTTAATATTTTATTTTAGATTTATTTATTTTTCACGTAGAGTTTCTTTTATAAAGTAAATTCATTGTAAAAGTGATCCCCACTTCTCTTTATAAAAGTGGGTCACTTCATAAAGCAACTTACACCACCACGTGGTCCTTTGGTTACCGTTTATGTCATTTTTTAAAATGACATAACTTTCACATCAGAAGTCCATTTTTAGTGCCGTTTTTTTTAAACTGCATACATTTTCAATATATTTCCATCAAGATCATTAGTTTCAGTTTTTAAATCCATATTATATGCATATTTAATATGGTTTCTTCCAGTAATCTTTTTCTTACTAGCACCAACTACTTTGAATTGAAATCTCATATGGAAGATTTATTAAGAGGTAAAGGCTTTTACCGAATTACCCTGGGAAAGGAAAACAAGCCCACTGATGATGATAAGAAAGCAAATAGGCTAATAGGAGTGATGAAGAACGTGGATTAATCAAAATGTCCATCTCTCCTGATTTAAGGTTTCACCTTAAAGAAATTGATGACCCCAATGAAGCTTGGGAAAAGATTGAATCTATGTTTGGTAAACTCAATATTATTCAAGAAAAACAGTTAGAAAATCAAGTGCTGAACTTAATTCCAAGTGATTTTTCTTACCTTCGATACTATATATCTAAGTTTAAAACCCTCAAAATTTTATGTGAAGAATCTGAGATAAAAACGGAGGAAGAGAATTGCATCTATCTTATTCTTTCTAAGCTAGGTAGTGCATATTCTATGTTTGTATCTACCTATTATGCCATGAGAGAGGATATAGGGAAAGATTATAAAAAACCCACTCTTGAGTCCTTTTGTGTTTCTTTGACTAGAGAGGAAGATAATCTTGTACAACTTGGAGTGATCAGCACCGCAGATACCTCCAACAAAGCCTTAGTTTCCCAGCAGAAAGAGAAACCCAAGTATCCCAAGAAGAAACATCCTCGCTACCAAAAAAAGAAACACAAGGGTCCCAAACCTGCTCAGACAAATTCATCTCCTAATGGTGACAAATGAAAAAAATATAAAATTAAGAAGACTGACATACATTGCAACTTTTGTGATAAATATGGTGATGATGAGTCCAAATGTTTCAAGAAGATGGCAACTTTATAAGCAGTGATGAAGAAGCACAAAATTATTATTGATTCTACTTATTCTTCTTCTTCTCATGGACATGCACTTTCTTCTTCTATTTTCTCCTTCAATACAACTTCTACTTCTTCTTATGATGAGTGGCTTATTGATTCTAGAGAAAATTATCATATGGCTAAGGATAAAGACATATTTTCTGCTCTAAATGAATGTAACATCAAGAAAATATTTGTTGGTGATGATAGATCTCTTAGTGTTGTAGGATCTGGAATAGTTCAAGTAGATAATGGTCATTTCAATGATGTATTATGTGGTCCAAGTATTTCTTGTAACCTTCTATCAATATATCAAATCATTCATTCATGTGAAGGTAAAGCCATAGATTTTTCACCTCACCAAGTTGTAATCAAGGATCTAAAATATCCCAAGCATGTTCTTGCAACTGGAATTGCTGATGATATTACTAGGTTGTACAAGTTTGACAACTTTGGGTCATCATCTTTTTCATCAGTTTTTTTTTCTCATAGCGATGAATTGAGAAAACTTTGGCATGAGTGGTTTGGTCATATAAAATATCCCTCATTGCAACAACTATGTAATCAACAGATGGTGATTGGTCTTCATCTTGTTTCATTCAGAGATGGTGTTTGTGCCAATTGTGTTCTCGACAAACATCATCAGGACAGTTTTGACAAACATGTCTCTTGGCATGCCTCAGGCCCTTTGCATCTTGTTCAAAGTGATTTGTTTGGTCCACTTTCTACTCCTTCTTTTTATGGGTGAAAATATTTCTTAACTTTCATTGATGACTTTTCCAGACGTACTTGGTTTTACTTCTTAAAACTTAAGAGCGAATTTTTTGACAAGTTTTTAGCCTACAAGGCCCTTGTAGAAACAAAATATGGTCATCGAATTCAAAGGTTAAGAACAAATAATGGAGGTGAATATGTGAACAATCATTTTACAAGTTACTGCACTACATAGGGCATCCAAATGCCACATTGTTACATATACACCACAAAAAAATGGTGTTGCTGAGAGAAAGAACCTCACATTAAAAGAAATGACTAATTGTATGATCCAATCTAAGGGATTAAGTCTAAAGTATTGGGCATAAGCCATCAACTGTACAAGTTACATAGTAAATCACACTCCCACAAAGGCTCTTAAAAATATAACACCAGAATAATTTTGTACTAAAATTAAACCAGATGTAAGTGACTTCCGTATATTTGGGAGTATAGCATGGGTTCACATTCTCGATGAGAAAAGGAAAGCATTACAGCCTAAAAGTGAGAAATGTGTATTTGTTGGTTATTCTGAAGAAGTAAAAGGTTATAGACTTCTCCAACCACATTGTAATGAAATTATTATTATAAGAGATGTTAAATATGATGAAAATCTCTTGGCCTGCAAGCCTAATTTAGCGATTGTGCCTTCTTAAGTCTACGAGCCATCTTCGGTGTTTGTGCCTTCTTCTGTTCCTATTCTGGTTTCTTCTTTAGATGATGACAATGAGGATGAAAATCCACCTCCTCCTTCTCACCTTCCTCCAGATAAGTCCTTTGAACCTGAACCAACACCAATTCCACCACTTCCTAGATGGGTATGTTCAACATGAGAAGAAATTGGTGGTATTTTTGGTGATCCTTCATATCAACGTCGAACACATTCATAGTTCTAGTGAGCCTCTTCTCTTTTGGATCAAGTTTCATAGACTCATGATTCAGAGACATTTGCAGAAACTTCAGGTAATCCAAATTGGGATACAACAATGAATGAAGAGTATTGTTCTTTAATGGAAAATGATACTTGGGATCTTGTACCTCTTCCAAAAGGAAGAAAACTTGTCAGATGTAAATGGGTCTACAAAAATAAGTATGCATCAGATGGAAGTGTTGAAAGATACAAGGCTCGGTTAGTTTCCAAATGATTTTCCCAAGTTAAAGGAATTGACTATAATGAAACCTTTTTCCATGTAGCCAAAATGAATTCCATCCGCCTTGTTCTTTCCCTTGCTTCCTCACATAAATGGGATGTCCATCAGATGGATGTTAAATACATCATCTTGCATGGATATTTTCAAGAAGAAATATGCACGGAACAACCTCCTGGCTATGTCCAGAATGACTCTATCCTTGTTTTCCGCCTTAAGAAATCTCTTTATGGTCTTCTATAAGCTCCCTGAGCTTGGTATGCCAAAATGGACATCTTTCTTATTGACACCGGATTCTCTAGATTCCATTATGATCCTAACGTCTATATCAAGAAAGTAGGAATCCATCTCATAATCCTTATCCTTTATGTTGATGACTTTATCCTTACTATTAGAGAATCAAAAATTAGGAGTTAGTTATATTTAGTGACTCAAAACTTAGGATATTTAGACACTTAGGAGTTAGTTAATATCTACTTGGTATAATGTGTTGTTAGTTAAAAGTGTCTTTCTTAGTGTGTTTCTTTAGTATGCATTACTATGCATTTGTAGTTAGGAAATCCAATGGTCACGATATGTTCCCAACATAGAGTGATGCGATGGTTCATACTCTCCTCAATCTTATTGACCATTGATATGTGTCTTAACACCCTATTTGTCCATGATCTCTATTTAAAGAGCATGGAGGGTTATTTTTCGATGATCGATTGTGAGGAACTCTCTTGTACAATCTCTCTATAATGCATTAATAAACGGCTCCAAGTGGCTACGTTGGCTGGGGTCGTGGATGTTTCCCCATAGGGGTTTTACCACGTGAAAACATCGGTGTGTTTCTCTTTGATCTATTTGTGTGAGTGGTTATTGAAGGTGTTCATTCACTGTTGGAATACTTGTGTTGTTCAACATGGTATCAGAGCACTATAAAGCTCACCAAAGACCCAGTTCAACATCAACACAACAAACACATCGAGCTACACATGCACTCCATCAAAAATCTCATTCATGATCAAGTTATTGAAGTTCTCTTTTTCCCTACCAAATATCAAGTTGCAAACATTTTCACAAAGTCTCTCACAAAAGATAATTTTTCCAAACTTCGATCTATGTTAGGAGTTCAAGAATTTGTCATTAATGGGGGATAGGCTCTAATTCCCCCTTCCTTTTCCTATTGTGTCACTATTGTAAATCCTTCAATCCTATCCTAAGTTGTTCTTGAGGGGGGATGTTAGGATATTTAGAAACTTAGGATTTAGTTAAGATCTACTTGGTCTAATGTGTCGTTAGGTAAAAGTGTTGAAATTACTAAGACAACTGAGTGGGGGGGTGAATCAGTTGTTTTTGTGCTTAAACAATTTTAAGTCTATTAAAACATTCTTAATATTTCTTCAAGTGATCATCAATATTATAGAACATATGGAAAACATAAATAATGAGCATCAGTCACACATAAGATATACACAGAGACATATTTTCACAAGGAAACCCATAAAGGGAGAAAACCTCTTCTTCTTCGAAATGACAAGCAGTCTTTTAAGTTATGTACATCATCTATAATTGAGAACCAACTCAAAGTGAGGATACTACCTCTATTTTACAAGCTCCAACTTGTTGAGAGCACCAATTGTCTGGTTTCTCTAGCACCGACTGGAAATATGCACCAACTCCCTGAGTGTTCCAACACCGACTGGATGGAAGCACGTACTTCCACTTATACAAGCACCAACTTGTTTGAGAGAACCAAATCTCTAGTTTCTCTATCACCCACTAGAAGGAAGCACCAACTCCCTAAGTGTTCCAGCACTGACTGGATGGAAGCACCAACTTCCAGTCACATAGGCACCAACCTGTATAACAGAGAACAATTGTTCTCTCTTGCACCACCCTACCACCCTGGTTTTTCTGGCTGCAACCAAATGGAATCTCCAACTCCCTATGTTCAAGAACCCACTTGAACCTCTGAATACAAGAATCTTCCCTACCACCCTTATTACAAATAAATTATTAAATAACCAACAACACAGATAAATCAATTCTACCACTTCTTCACTATTCTACAATTCTTCTCTTCTACATTATTCTTTTTCTCTGTTCATATTTGGCTTGACTTGCTATCTCTGTCTATCTATTCTTTCTATGTCCTTCTCATGATCTTTGATATTGCACATTCTTCTCTCTTCACCTTTTCTATTCTGTTCAACTTCCGTTCCTTATCTCTGAGCTTTCTTCACACTATGAATGTTGTAGTTTTACCTTTCTACAGTTCAACTCATTTTTCAGTCAAAACAACTAGACTTTCACAGTCGTCTCATATCTCCTTTTATTCACACCTGCCTCAGCAACTGAATCACCAACCATCCAAGAACCACAATTTCATTCTGCTAATTGAATTTTAACTGAATAGTTAATCATGAAGAGAAACAATAACCCTTCGATCATATTCCTAATTAACCTACACCATTGGATTATAAATGATGGGTCTCACGCTTACTCCATATTCCCAATGGATATGACCACGGGCCTAATCAAAATTCCTTTTTCATTTCGTCATTTTGGCAATTCTTGTGATGAGATATCTTGACGCTCCATGTCACAATCCCCGAAACTCTGAAAAAGGAGATTAGCTAGACTAGCTTCGATCATTTCGACATTTTTCCTTTTGGGATTTTGCGATTTCTCATGTTGCAAATTCCTGCTGTGAGGCATCTCGACTCTCCAAGTTGTGATCTCTGAAATGGAGTTTAGTTGTTAGTGCCTTTCCCAATTTCTCATTTTGGCATTTCACGATTTCGCATGTCGCGAATTCCTGTTGCGAGGCATCTCAACTCTCCAAGTCGCGATCTCCGAAATGCAGTTTAGTTGTTAGCGCCTTTTGCAATTTTGTATTTCAACATTTTGCAATTTCTCATGTCGCGAATTCCTATTGTGAGGCATCTCGACTCTCCAAGTCGTGATCTTCGAAATGGAGTTTATTTGTTAGCGGTTTTCACAATTTTGTATTTCGGCATTGCATAATTTTTCATGTCACGAATTCGAGAGGTTAGGAAACCTCATTCCTTTGACTTTCTAGTTAGCGAAATGACAACATTTCACCATGTGTCCTATGGACCCAACAGTCCAGATCTTATCGTGATTTCAAAACTTCACGGGCCTTCGTCATGTCTGATCAATGGTCCAGATCGATCCTCGATCCGATGGCTAGGATTATTTTGTGATTTCACATATCACGAGCTAGAGAGGTTAGAGAACTCCTTCATTTGACCTTTTAGTCAATGAAATGATGATCTGTAACCACGTGTCCTTATCAAAGATGGACGGTCTTCCTGCTTTCGAGATTTTGTAAGCCCGCTTCACCTTGCACTTTAAAGAATGTGCAGGTTATCCTGAATCCAACGCTGGTCAGACCTCGGGCTCAGATCTGATGCATGAGATGTGTTCTCTTCTACTACACGCTCTTCTTATCTGAATTCAGATCTGAAGATTGTCAGGAAATCTAAATGGGATCCAATGATCACTGTTTCTCTTCATTGTTGAAACTGTCATTGCCATGCCATTATCCCTGCACTATTGGTCGTGATATTTTCCATCAATGAAAAACATGCATACTTTGCCTCTATCTAAAAACATGCCAAAAATATCCCCCTTTGGTATTTATGGAAACCCCTTGAAGAACGTCCAACTATACCACTATAGCATCCTTGAAATTATGAAATTACCACACTTTCTCCTCCTTTGACATCAATGTCAAAGAAGAAACATGCTCCCCCTAAGCTGTTGCAATACATACTCCCCATGTCAACTATGAGCAGCTTAGAAATATAGCATATATTCAATAAGGACTCCCACTGACCAGGTGAACAGATTATAAGAAAGAATTTATAACCCCTAACTTTTGACGAAGATATAAAAAAGGGGTCGCTGGTAACAATTTAGTAAAGATATCAACTATTTGTTCTGTGGAAGGGATATAATTCAGCTGAACAACTATGTTTGTAACTTGTTCTCTGAGAAAATGGTATTTTATTGGGATATGCTTAGTCTTGGAATGAAGAACATGATTCTTGGAGACACTAATGGCACTGGTGTTATCACAGTGAGTTGTAATCAGATCAATATAGTTTACCTTCTAATCTGTAAGAGTTTGGATCATCCACAAAATCTGAGTGCAACAAGTAGCAGCAACAATGTACTCTTCTTTTGTATTCAATAAGGAAATAGATCCCTGCTTCTTACTAAGCCATGCTACCAATGAGTCACCCAAGAAGAATGCACCTCCAATGATGCTCTTTCTCTCATCCACACAATTTTCCCAATCTGCATCTGAATAAGAAGTTAACTAAAAAATCTGATTTCTGGAATACCATAGACCATAATTCATTATTCCCTTCAAGCATTTGAATATCCTTGTGACAGCTACCAAATGACTTTGTTTAGGAGCAGATTGATAATGACCTACCATTCCAACAACTTGCATTATATCAGGATGAGATGTTGTGATGTACAAAAGACTACCTATCATAGAGTGATATGTCCTTTGATCAACATCCAATGAAATATCATCTTTACTGAGCTTGCAACCAATCACCATAGGTGTGCTAATAGGAGAGGAATCCTCCATCTGAAATTTCTTCAACATCTCTTTCAAATATTTTTCTTGAAAGATAAATATCCTTGCAGAACTCTGATTTACTTGTAAACCAAGAAAATATGACAGTTCTCCTATCATGGACATCTCAAATTATGTTTCCATAGAGTTAGAAAACCACTGCATAGATGATTCATTAGTACAGCCAAAAATAATATCATCTACATAAACCAAAACAATTAGTAAATTATCAGCTTCAGACTTAATGTAGAGATTGTTGTCAACAATACCTTTCTTGAACCCTTTGTCTTGTAAAAATTTGTCCAGTCTATAATACCAAGCTTGTGGTGCCTGTTTCAGTCCATATAAGGCCTTCTTCATCCTACAAACATAGTTAGGATTATCTGTTAATGAGAATCCTTCAAGTTTCTCCAGATATACTTCTTCCTCTAGATCTCCATTAAGAAAAGATGACTTAACATCCATCTAATACACTTTAAAGTTCTTATGGAATGAATATGTAAGGAACATTCTGACGGCTTCCAATCTTTCCACTGGTGCAAAAGTTTCATCAAAGTCCTGACCTTCAACTTGTGCATACCCTTTACAGACCAATCTGGCTTTATTTCTAACAACTTGTCCTTTTTCATTCATTTTATTCTTGAACACCCATTTGGAACCTATTACATTCTTATCTTCAGGTCTAGGGACAAGCTCCCAAGTATTGTTCTTCTCAATCTGATCAAGCTCTTCATTCATAGCTCTAATTCAATTATCACGCTGGTTGTCTTCATCAAAATTTTTAGGTTCATTCATAGATAAAAAGGCAACATGAGATTGTTTTAAGTCTTTAATCAATTTCCTTCTTGTTTGAACTCCTTTATTTATATCTCCAATTATCTGATTTTTAGGATGATTCTTTCTAATAATTTTGAGAGGTGATTTTTCTTCTTTCTGTTGATTTGTGTCAGTCGGAGCATTCATATCTTCATCTGATTTAGATTCTTCTCTTTCTAATCCATGGACTTGTTCATCTTCATTTTCAACTATATCTTTTGTGCTTGGTTCAACACTACTTACATTTATGACCGAGATTTCTTCATCAACTTTTATGTCTATACAATCAACCAGTTGATGTAATCTCTTATTGTAACATCTATACCCTTTACTGTTTGTAGCATAACCCAATAAGATACATTCATCATCCCTGTCATCATATTTGCCAATATTTTCATCATTATTCTTGATATAACATTTGCTCCCAAAGACTTTAAAATGCTTGATTGAAGCAGGTCTTCCAAACCATAGTTCATAAGGAGTATTGTCACTATGTGGCCTTAGATGAGCTTTGTTAAGGATATGAATGACTGTATGAATTGCTTCTAGCCAATATGTCTGAAGTATGTTCCTTTCATTCATCATTGATCTTGCCATTTCTTGTAATGATCTATTCTACTTCTCAACAACTCCATTTTGTTGTGGAGTCTTTGGCATTGTGTACTCTCTTTTGATCCCATGTTTATCACAAAACTCTTTGAAGTTCCATGAACTAAACTCTCCTCCTCTATCAGACCTTATTTCCTTTAATATTTTTCCTGTTTGATTCTCAGTCAAAGCCTTAAACACTTTGAATTTTTCAAATGCTTTAGATTTTTCCTTCAAAAAGGCAACCAATATTAGTCTAGAGTAATCATCAATAATCAACATAAAATAATTTTCTTTTCCTATACCTTATTTCCTTGATGGTCCACATAAATCCATATGTACTAACTGGAGAGGTTTTTCTCTTGAAGGAAAGTTTTTAGATTTGAACTGAGTGCAAGCAAGTTTTCCTATCTGGCAAGGTTTACAAACATAATCATATGGCTTTAATATCTTTTGAAGATCCTTTACTGGCCCACTATTTTTGAGCTTGATTATATGATCAATATTTAAGTGTCCAACTCTCCTATGCCATAGCCAACTTTCATCATACTTTCTTAAGTAACATTCTTCTTTTTCTTCTTTTAACACATAGACATTGTTTTTTGTTCTTATCCCTTTTGCAACTAGCTGTCCTGAATTCACATATTTTATTCTACAATATTTAGAGGTAAAAACAACTTCACATCCTCCATCACAGACTTGACTGACACTAAGAATATTATGTTTCATACCTTCTACAAACAACACATATTGAACTTTCCCTTTTCCATTACTCAAACTTACCATTCCTTTACCTTTTATTTTTCCCAGTGCATCATTTCCAAAAGTTACATTCCTTGATTTGTTTTCACTTAGAGTTAGAACCTTACTTTTGTCTCCAGTTATATGTTTGGAACATCCACTGTCAATATAATAGGGATTATTTTGTATTTGGGCGAATAACACTAATCCACACTGGTCATTTTCTTTCTTCTTCCAAACCTTGAAATTTTCAGCAGTAGGATTCAGATCTGGCTTATAGTTTCTTAAGCGACAGTCTGTAGCTTTATGTCCATAGTTATGGAAGTTGTAACATTCTAGTTCACCGAATAACAGATCATAATGATTGTTATGATCATAACTGTTGTTGTGTTTCACCTGTGTCCTTCTCCCAGTCATCATATGATTTATAGTATGTGATTGTTTGTTTCTTGGTTGTGTCAATCTTTGTGGTGGCAGATAATTATTCCTTGAAAGACTTGATTGCGCATATCTAAATCTTAAAGAACAATTTATAGATTTGTGACCAAAGTTAGAGCAGAAAAAACAATAACCATAGAAGAAACCTTTGTACCATGAAAAATTTTGTCTTCTTTGAGGAGGTCGATTTCTTTCAAGCTGATAATCTCTTTGATCTACAGATTCAGTTTTGGTACTTTTTCTTTCATTCCTTCTTGGTGGATGATTCTCTTTCTTTGTTTCTGCAGAGTGACTGTTGTCAATGTTTGAGGATTTGACAAACTTGATAGGTTTTGTATTACTTGGATGATCACTACTTGATCCTTCTTCATACCCCAAGCCAACTTTCAAATTTGGATTCCTTTGCTGATTTAGAATGGAAGTTAATTCTTCTAAGGATTTAATACTCGATATATTTTGGTGATACATTGCCTTAAACTTCTCCATTTCTTTTCTGGTTTTTACTATCTATTCTTCTAAGGCTTCACACTTCAATTTCTTCTTTGATAACTATTGTTTCAGAATGTCTTCTATTTTCTTTGCCTCTTCTAACTCCACTTTTATTAGAGCAAAGTCTTCATCAGGCTTTTTATCATTTATTTTAAACTGCATCAAAAACCGTTTTTGTTTTCTCTTCTTACATCTGAGTCTGTCAATTTCTTCCAAGGCATTGATTAATTCACCTTCCATATCTGCCATAACATATTCATCATCCATTTCACCTCCCAAATGTTCATTATCAAGATCTCCCATGGCCATAAGCACAAAATCATTCACTTTGTCTTCAGAGGATGAATCATTATCTATGTCTTCTGATGAGTCATCATTGTTTGCACACAAACTTTTCTTTTTACTATATTTCTTAAATTTGTATTTATTTTCATCATCATAGTTCTGGTCCTTTTTCTGATGAGGACACTTAGATGCAAAATGACCTATATTACCACAGTTAAAACATTTGAACGGGATCTTGTCTTGATATTTTCCTGATCCTTTCTTTAAATTTCTCACAAATTTTGCCTCAATATCATCTAATTCTGAATCAATATTCTTGTCTTCTTTAAAAGATGATTCTCTAGTAATGGATTTATCTTTGTTGATTCTCATTTCATATGTAGTTAATGTTCCTAGGAGTTGATCAATGGACAAAGTTTTAAGATCATTTAGTTCTTCTATTGTAGAGACTTTTGGATTAAATTTATCAAGCAAAGATCTTAAAATCTTCTGAACTAAAATTGATTCTTCAATCTTCTCACCAAGACCCTTCATGGTATTCACAAGTTCTTCAACTCTTAAAAAATACTTTGTAACTGTTTCATCTTCATTCATCTTTAGTTGTTCAAACTTCAACCTAAATGTTTGAAGTTTGGCATCTTTTACTTTCTCATTTCCTTCATAGTTGCTAATAAGTTTATCCCACATTTCTTTGGCAGTTTGAAGATGCATCACCTTTACAAACTCATCTTCTGCAAGTCCATTCAATATAGCATTCATTCTCTTAGCATTAAATATAAATTCTGACTTATCATCCTTGGAAGCTAGCACAATAGGCTTTATGCATCCAGTCTCTACTACATCCCAAACATCAACACCTAAGGCCATTAGGTATGTTCTCATTCTAACCTTCCAAAAGGCAAAATTTGTTCCATCAAATAGAGGAGGCTTAGTTGTTGAAGTCCCTTCATGACTTGTTGTTTAATCTTACAGATCTACCTTTATATAAAAGGAACCCGCTTTGATACCAATTGTTGAAATTACTAAGACAACTGAGAGGGGGGGGGGGGGAATCAACTTTTTTTGTGCTTAAACAATTTTAAGTCTATTAAAACATTCTTAATATTTATTCAAGTGATCATCAATATTATACAACATATGGAAAACATAAATAATGAGCATCAGTCACATAAGGTATACACAGAGACAGATTTTCACGAGGAAACCCATAAAGGGAGAAAACCTCTTCTTATTCAAAATGATAGGAAGTCTTTTAAGTTCTGTACATCATCTATAATTGATCACAAAATCAAAGTGAGGCTACTACCTCTGTTTCAAAAGCTCCAATTTTTTGAGACCACCAACTCTCTGGTTTCTCTAGCACCGACTAGAAGGAAGCACCAACTCCCTGAGTGTTCCAGCATCGACTGGATGGAAGAACCTACTTCCACTTATACAAGCACCAACTTGTTTTAGAGCACCAACTCTCTGGTTTCTCTAGCACCAACTCCCTGAGTGTTCCATCATCGACTGGATGGAAGCACCAACTTCTAGTCACACAAGGACCAACCTATATAACAGAGAACAATTGTTCTCCCTTGCACCACCCTGCCACCCTGGTTTTTCTAGCTGCAACCAGATGGAAGCTCCAACTCCCTATGTTCAAGCACCCACTTGAACCTCTAAATAAAATAGTCCTCCCTAGCACCTCCCTACCACCATTATTACAAATAAATGATTGAATAACCAACAACAAAGATAAATCAATTCTTACCACTTCTTCACTGTTCTGCAATTCTTCTCTGCTACACTATTCTTTTGCTCTGTTCATGTTTGGATTGACTTCCTATCTATGTCTATATGTTCTTTATCTGTCCTTCTCATGCTCTTTGATATGTTCACATTATGCTCTCTTCACCTTTTATCTTCTGTTCAACTTTTGTTCCTTATCTCTGAGCTTTCTTCACACTATGCATGCTGTAGTTTTACCTTTCTATAGTTCAATTCATTTTTCAGTCAGAACAACCAGCCTTGCACAGTCATCTCATATCTCCTTTTATTCACACATGCCTCAACAACTGAATTTCCAACCGTCCAAGAACCATGATTCCGTTCTTCTAATTGAATCGTAACTGAAGAGTTAATCATGAAGAGAAACAATAACCCTTCGATCATATTCCTAATTAGCTTGCACCGTTGGATTATAAATTATGGGTCTCTCCCTTACTCCATATGCCCACTGACTGTGACCACGGGCCTAATCAAAATGCCTTTTTCATTTTGGCATTTCAGAAATTCTTGTGATGAGATATCTTGAATCTCCATGTCACGATCCCTGAAACTTTGAGAATGGAGCTTAGATGAACTAGTTTCGATCATTTCATCATTTTTCCTTTCGTCATTTCGCATGTCGCGAATTCTTGTTGTGAGGCATCTTGAATCTCCAAGTCATGATCTTTGAAATGGAGTTTAGTTGTTAGCACCTTTTGCAATTTCACATTTTGGCATTTCACGATTTCGCATGTTGCGAATTCCTATTGCGAGGTATCTCGATTCTCCAAGTCGCGATCTCTGAAATGGAGTTTAGTTGTTAGTGCCTTTCACAATTTCATATTTTGTCATTTTGTGATATCGCATGTCGCAAATTTCTATTGCGAGCATCTTGACTCTCCAAGTCGCGATCTCTTAAATGGAGTGTAGTTGTTAGCACCTTTCGCAATTTCACAATTTAGCATTTCACAATTTTGCATGTTGCGAATTCGAGAGGTTAGGGAACCCCATTCCTTTGAATTTACAGTTAGAGAAATGACGATATTTCACCATGTGTCCTGTGGACCCAACGATCCAGATCTTATCATGATTTTGAAACTTCACGAGATTTCATCGTGTCTGATCAATGGTCCAAATCAATCCTCGATCGAACAGTTAGGATTATTTCACAATTTTTCATATCGCGAGTAAGAGAGGTTAGAGAACTCCTTCCTTTGACCTTTCAGTGAGTGAAATGTTGATCTGTAACCATGTGTCCTTCCTAAAGATGGACGATTCTCCTGCTTTTGGGATTTTGTAAGCCCTCTTCACCTTGCACTTTAAAGAACATGTAGGTTCTCGTGGATTCAACACCAGTCAGACCTTGGGCTCAGATCTGACACATGAGATCTATTCTCTTCTACTGTGCACTCCTCTTATCTGAATTCCGATATGACAATCGCTGTGAAATATGAATGAAATCCAATGATCACTGTTGCTCTTCATTGTTGAACTTTCCATTGCCATGCCATTATCCCTGCGCTACTGGTCCTGATCTTTTCCATCAATGACAAACACGCATACTCTGCCTCTGTCTAAAAACATGCCAACAAAAGGTGTGTTTCTTGGTGTATTTCTTTAGTCTGCATTAATATGCATTTGTATTTAGGAAGTTCGACGGTCACGATATGTTCTCAACATAGAGTGATTTGACGGTTCATACTCTCCTTGATTTTAATGGCGATTGATTTGTGGCTTAAAAACTGATTGGTCCATGATCTCTATTTAAAGAGCATGGAGGGTTATTTGTCAATGATTGATTGTGAGAAACTCTCTTGTAAAATCTCTCTATAATCCTTTTCTATTGCATTAATAAACTGCTCCAAGTGGCCACATTCGTTGGGGCCATAGATGATTCCCCATAGGGGTTTTCCCACATGAAAACATCGGTGTCTTGATCTTTGATATGGTTGTGTGAGTGGTTATTGAAGGTGTTCATCCTATGTTGGAACACATGTGTTTTCGAAAAACCAAAATAATGTAGGAACATGTTGTTTGGACATAGAAACACAGTATTAAACCATCATCGATAAAATCATGTTAAAAATATCTTTAATCACTTAAAAATACAAGAAAACAAAAATAATTAACCACAAGGTAGAATGGATGTATTTAGTGGTAAATGATGAAATATTTGGATATAAAATGTATCAAGAGTGTGGGCATATGGCTTAAGAATGAAGGTTTTACATGGTATAAAATATGGCATATTTGGAGCTCAACACTCCCCCATGCCTGTTGGTTTGCATGTCCTCATGCAAACAAAATTCTTATATACTCTATTTAATTATTGATTTCTAGGAATTTATTTCTTTGTGCAGGTACTAGTGCTTGTGGAGCAATGTCCCTTTTTCATTTGATATTATCACATATTTTTAACTTAATTTATTTTACAATAGAGCAATGAAAATTGAGGACAAGTGAGAGATGGGATGTTGGATGATATGATAATATGAATACGAACTTAGGTGTTTGTATACTTTGTTCTTGAAATGTGGATGTAGAGTAAATGATAATGATTTATGAAAGATAAAATTTATGGAGTGTTTAATCATCAAGTTCAGTTAAACCTTTTAATGAATCAAAGAGTCTTAAACCATTTTTATCTCAATTTTACCTTCACTTTGATGTGCACTATAGGATTATGAAGTGGAGGATGAACCAGAGTACATGCTGGTTGAAACTAAATATTAAGTTGAGCAGGACTGAGAGTTGCTAGAGATCTAGGAGAGAGTTGATGATATGTTGAGATTCCTTCTATCTCTCTCTTCCCCCATGCCTATTGGTTTCCATGTCCTCATGCAAACTCTGATTAGCACATACTAAAACAAGGAAGGAAATTATTGTAATATGAAAGAAGACTATGTGGAACTGGGGCATATTGACCGAGGGATGAAAATGAAGTATGCTAAGTTGAGAGCTATTGAAAATAGCTTGCAAAAATCTCCCTTGAAAAAGATTTAAATTTCTGTAATGTTGGTATAGGAACCTATTGGTTGATGTACCAGCAGTATTGGAACAGAAAAACATAAAAGAACTAAAACCAAAACTGTTATTGTGAGAGAAGAAATAAACATTGATTTTATGCTAAAGAAATAAACATAACTTAAATTTTATTCATGATTATAAATTTGGAAATGAAATTTGTTTTAAAATTTTACAAGCATAAATAAAATTCCCAAATTACTTATTACATAAAATTTCATCATTCATTAACAATTTTCTGCTCACGAAGAGCATGTAAATTATGATGGGGGATTTTCCCTCTCATTCTAAAATAGGAAAACATGAGGATATAAGTGGTCTTTTAATAAATGATAAACTGATAGGAAACCAATCATCCTTGTTTAATTTCTCAGAGAATTGCTCTCATTCAAGTAATATTGATAAAGTTCACATTTGAGTTTATTAGACTCCTACATTTTTGGGTCCCACTTCTAGGAAAAAGACATCCTAGATATGAATGGCAGGGTCTTAAGATCATCTTACAAACATTCTTAAATGGAAATTATATGAGGTTAATTAGCCTTTTGTTCAACCATGAATGCTTCTTTTTAAGGATTTACAAAAGTATATTTCTCGTATGGACAAATAAAGATTAGGCATAGTAAAAGATAACAAAGTCAGAACCCATTTCCAACAAGCTTATTCAATACCCCAATGGGCTAACTTTGACATCTAAAAAAAATATCCTCCCCTGATAGAATGCCCCATTTCCCAAGATTTTGTTCAGTACTTGGATGGGTTTTCCTAGTCATACCACATGCCTCTTACACCCATTTCCCATGAGAAGCTCTTGTCCCAAACTTCACCCTTAAGACAAGATTTCATAAGTTTATTTTTCATGGGTGAATGGAGGAGGATCTTTCAAAAAATTTTACGGGGTGGGATGGTATTATGTTGGGAGTTATTATACAAATTTACCATAAAATATTGTTCACATGAAAAATAGACTTATGTATTTAGATTAGTCCAAAGAAATATCATGGTTAAATTTACTGAATGTGTGGTGGATGAGGCCATAAAAGAATGACCTAAAGGTGCCTATGGTCCCTGAATTCATCTTATTCATATAATATTATGTTCTCTCAAAAGTATAAGCTTCATTCACTCTCCTACTACTATTTGATAAGAATGCATGAATAACAAGTTTTGATATGAAACTAGGATGTACAATGTTGGAAATACTGAGGGGGGGGGGTGAATCAATATTACCTCTTTTTTTAAAATTAACAATTAATCTGATATTTTATTAATCACCACAAATATCAACATTGGACTTTTATTAAAAATCAATTATATGAATATAATTAATAGGAATTACAAGGTTTTATAAAGAATAATCAGAGATAGTGAAGGGCACCAATCCTTTTTAGTGCACCAACTCTAGGAGACACAAATCCCATTCTTTAGGGAACCAACCCTAGGAAGAATCAACTACCTTGTTTTAGGGCACTAACCTTATGAAGCACCAACTCCCTTGTATTTAGGGAACCAACCATAGGAAACAACAAATCCATTATTTTTAGGGAACGGACCCTAGGAAGCACCAACTCCCTTTTATTCACACTTTACATAGTAAAGTATATGAATCCTTCATTTCTCCTCCCTTCCACCATCACTGCATAAGTATCATTATTTATTCTTCTTTGGACTCTGCTTCTTCTTTTTGGTCTGATCTGGACTACACATACACTTCTTCTTCACCGTTCTTTCTTTCCTATATAGTTTGCCAACTGGTGTGAGCATTGAATCATTGTGTCCATTTTTTTGGACCATTGCACCTCTTCATTTAAATTAAAAGTAATAACAGTTGAATTTTAATTTAGAATTAATATCTCCATCTATTATTATTCACGCATTAACGTGAAATATTTTCAATTTAGTAAGAGGGAATTTCTTAAATCAATCACATGTATGGATCGATTTCTTTTAACTTGATCGCATGGCTTTTTATTTTATTATTAATATTATTTTCCATCTCCATTTCTCCAACATATATTATTTTAGCTTTTCGATTAGCTTTCCAATTCATTGAATGTATGTGATCACTTAATATAAATCATGACAGAATCCAGATCCCGTCTGGTTCAAACTTTCTTCATGACAGTAGAAATTATTCCTTTGTATGTTCACATTTGCATAGATGCACTTTTAGGACCTCTATTACATATGAACATAGGCAGTGACTAAGCACTAGGCCAACCACGCGCTTAATCACTTATCGATATTGGCAGTCGCATTTTATTTTAACATTTGAGATGGACAATTCTTGTTTACTTCAGGACTTCGATGTTTTGGGACTTAGACCTTTGTAGTCTTCCAATTATTCCGGAGTATATTTCTATGAAGTGGAGATATTGTATTCACAAATAAATTGAATGGTCAAAAGATATTTGTGAGGATTTTAGATCAATGACTAGCGTTAACTCCGACCTTCGATGCTTTAGGTATTTTAGTTAATAGAAGAAGTTGGATATCCACGAAGGATGTAGTCCCAGAGTGACATGGTTGTTGATGTCACTATTGATGTGGAACTGACTGAGTGGTTACCACATGTCACCTTGATTCATGATTTTTGTATACCTAATGTGCCAACTATACCTTCACACTTGTCACCAGCCGATTGGGCCACATATCATATTTTTCTTCTTCCACATGTCTTACTTTGTGGTTTCAGTACTTCATGGTTTAGGTATTTTTAGCAGTTTTTATGACATCCTTCGATTATTTCTGAATTTCCAAATAGATATACCACCGTATATTTTCAAATGTTTCGATCCTAAGACCTTTGATTATTCTGTAACTCCGTGGTTCAAGAGTTCTTTGTTTATCTGAGATATTTATCACCGGAGTAGGTCAAGGCCAGAGTTGATCACCTTCTTCCTTGGTGCACTCTAAATAGATCAACGGTTGACATTATTTCCTATTCTTCCTTTGATTCGATGGTCGACGGGGGTTCGTGACTTCAAGGCTTTGGCCTTTAGGTAAATACACCTATTCTAGAATCCTTTTCTCTAGAGTGGTTAGTGTTAAAGTTGACCAAAGTTTTTGAATTTGAGGCTTTAGACTTTAGGTAAATTATGTTTTTCTAGACTCCTTTTCTCTGGAGTGGTCAGTGCCAGAGTTGACAAAAGTTTGTGACTACGGGGCTTTGAACTTCAGGTAAATTCACCTATTCTATAATTCTTTCCCTTGGAGTGGTAAATGTTAGAGCTGACCACTTGATCCAACGAACCATGTTGTTCCCAAGAAGATCTTAGATCAATGGTATTCATGAGTTATTTTAATCCGACTCTTGGATATTGTGGCTTACACTATCCTTCCACTATACTCGATCATATAGTCAAGAATTCATCTGAAGTACCTCCTTGATCTAATGGTTGGCAAGATCATACGAATATCATACTTCATATTTGACAGTTAAGATTTAATCCTTCCAAACCTCTCACTTCACCTCGATCTAATGATCATGGATTGTCTCGAAATAAGAATGAACTACTCTTGTGTGTCATCTCTTCTAAGCTTCGATTAATGTTCTTCCTTATGAGATTTAGGTTTTTACTGGATTATTTTGCACCTTGTTGACATCAATGACAATATCATACCATTGTGTCCAACATTCTCCCCCTTTGGCATTGATGACAACATTTTCATTGAAACATTTTTAATTTTTTTCCTTATCAATTTCCTCCCCCTTTGAAAGCAATGGCAGAGGGGATATTTCTTTGCTCCCTCTATGGAAATTCTACCCCTGACCATCTACCCCTTTTCTTATGATACCATTTTTATGTTTTTAATGGGGTATCTGAATTACTCCCAATTTCTGTCGAATATTTTCAAAAGTACTCATGGGAAACGATTTTGGAATATGTCTACAATTTGTTCTTTGGTGTCCACATACACTATTTTAACCACTTTTCGGGTAACCTGATATCTTAGGAAATGGTATTTAATTGGAATGTGTTTTATTTTAGAATGAATTACTTTTTAGAGATAATTATGGCACTAGTATTATCATAATTAATAGTAATGGGATCATCATATCTTATTTGTAAATCTTCTAATGTTTTCTTCATCCAAAAAACTTGTGTGCACCAAGATGCAACAACAATGAATTCTTTCTCTATTGTGTAAAGTGATGTGGATGTTTTTTTATTACTTATCCATGCTACCAGACACTTTCCTAAAAATAATAATACTCCACTGGTACTTTTCTTATCATCTATACTATTGGCCCAATCTGCATCAATGTATGCAACCAGATTGAAGTCTTTATATTTTGTATACCACAATCCAAGTTCTAAGGTGCCTTTAAGATATCTGAATATTATCTTTACTGATTTTAAGTGAGTTTATTTAGGTTTGGATTGATATCTCCCTAGGATTCCCACAACCTAGATGATGTTAGGCCTTGTTGTTGTTGAATAGAGAAGACTTCCAACAATTGATCTGTACATCATTTGGTCCACTTTTGGTAAGTCATCTTCTAGGCTTAGTTTACATCTAGTGACCATGGGAGTACTCATAGGTTTATTTTCTTCCATTTGGAATTTCTTTAGCATTTCCATGATATATTTGGCTTGGGAAATGAATATTCCTTTTATGTTTGAGTTACTTGTAAACCTAAGAAGAAGGACAATTCTCCCAACATAGACATTTCAATTTCTTCTTTCATTTTGGTTGCAAATATTTTTGTTAGTATAGTAAGATTACTTCCAAATATGATGTCATCTAAATATACCACCACAAAAATTATGTTTTGATCCTCAATTTTGATGTATAAGTTTTTTTCAATAGTCCCTCTTTATATCCTTGTTTTTGCAAGTACTGATCAAGCCTTGAGAACCATGCTCCAGGGGCTTGTTTAAGACCATACTGTAACGACCCCTTCGTTACGTCTATGAATAGCGAAGCACAAATATAATTTTTTTTTTTTCTTTTAACAATAAGAAATTTACAACATCACATCATTCATATAAATGCAAAAACACATGACATCATAACCTAAGTGACACATGATCAAAATATAAACAAACTCTACAATATCATTGCGGAACAAAATTTCAACCATAATGCCAACCAATCTCATCATATTATCACCAATAACAATAAATTGCCGAATATAAAACTGCTTTCTA
>JZKD02S2067785.1:90586-102294 GCA_000966675.3 Picea glauca | reverse complement strand
ATCAATATTAACTCTTTTTAAACAATTAGAAATTACTCTAATATTTTGTTAATCACCACAAAGATCAACAAAGGAATTATATTTAAAACCAATTATATGAATATAATTAACATGAATTATAAGGTTTTATAAAGAATAATCTGAGATAGTGAAGGACACCAAACCTTTTTAGAGCACCTGTTGTAGGAGACAAAAATCACCTTCTTCAAGGAACCAACCCTAGGAAGCACCAAATCCCTTGTTTTAGGGCACCATCCCTAGGAAGCACCAATTCCCATGTCTTTAGGGTGCCAACCCTAGGAAACACCAACTCCCTTCCTTTTAGGGAACCAAACCTAGGAAGCACCAACTCCATTTTATTCACACTTTACTTAGTAAATGATATGACTCCTTCCTTGCTCCTGCCTTCCACTCTCAATGCATAAGTATCATTGGTTCTTCTTTTGCAGACTTTACTTATGATTTTTGGTTTGATATAGACTACAAAGACACTTCTCCTTCATCGTTCTTTCTTGCCTATATAGTCTTCCAACTAGTGTGAGCATTGAAAAATTGTGTCCCTTTGTTTGGGCCATTTCATATGTAACATCTCGCTCTTGTGCACATTGAGAAAACTTATTCTTTAAGGACACTTGCTTGCGAGTGATATGGATTATTATATTATTGGGCGTTTGATTATGATTATGAAGCATTATGGATATGATGACATGTTATTTTACTGTATTGACATAGACATGTGCTATTGACTTGGTTTTCCTGAGTGTGCAGGATTTTGGGCCTCGAGGATGTAGAGGAATTGATGAAATCCTTGGACTTCAGACCGAGTCAGGGAGTGGACAATTGGGGTTTGATTGTTGTATATATGACCTATGTGAATATGATTAGATGCTATGATTATGGATTTTATTTCTAACATGATTCGTTGATGATGCACGATGATGATAGATTGTCGACCAGACTCACATGTGAAATAGAGGGGTCATGCACGACTACCAGAGACATTGAGGGATAGGTCTGGACAACAACCCTGCCACAATCTACTAGCACTCTCGTCATGGCTCAAACTGTAGGTTAACAATTACCTAGCTCAAGAAGACCCACGATTCCATGAGAGAAAACTCCAATAGTCGCTCACGGTGATTCTAAGGGACACACAATAAGGTAGGGGCCTTATTCCTTAGAGGCCCTTAGTCTCCCACAAGATCACCTGATGGAGTATTGACTCCAAGGGTTTTTTATGTCTACCAAGTTAGTAAAAAGGTGAGTGACACCCTTGGAGAATGTAATGCATCTTGAAGGGAACATCGCATTGTTAACTAATAAGTGATTAAGCCTAGATGGCCTTAGAACGAATAATATGATTAGAAATATTTAAAAACAATTTCCCTAATAAAATGTTTCCAACCTAGGAAAATAAAATCTAGGTCTAAGTGATACTTATGGTAATATATATATATATAATACTGATAATCATCATTAAAAATGTGATGAGAAGGGGTTAAGCAATTCAATTAATATAAAAAAATAAAAATAAAAATACTTTGAGGGATCAAAATTTTAAAATAAAATTGATTGTTTGTTACATGTGCTAATTAAAATTTTTAACTAAAAAGAAAAAGGGGAAGAAGGGTAAAGTCTACACTTGCTAATTTGAGTTTTAGATAAAAAGGGAAAGAGGGAAATTTAAAAGAATTAGGAAACTAAGGGAAAAACGAGGAAACTTAAAGAGAAAGGGAAACATAAGGAAAACTCAGAATGACTATTTTAGCAAGGAATATTGCCTTTAAGAACTTTTTAAATTGAACTCAACTAGTAAATTAGTAAGGGGGTAAGTCATTAAGATGTGTAAGGGAATTTGGGGACACCAAGGAGTGATTCTAGGAATTCTTTTAGGTGGGTGAGGGAAATATGAGTAATTAAATAATTAATGAAATTAATTTATGGTGCAACAAAGGGGATGGGTGACACATGTACGAGGAGGATTTTTATGAATTAAATTATTGAACGTTAAATTAAATGGGAAATTATGAAACAAATGACTTAGAAAATCTATATAAAGGAGGGAGGAGGAGGAGGAGGAGGATGGATCTATTATTTTACGTGTAACGTTGCACTGCAGAATTTTCAACTTGACTAGATTATCTTGTGGGAGTTGGGATACACAACTCGATGAGGAGTGATAGCTCAGCCTTGCAAGGCATGCTGGGAGCTAGTTGTTCTTTGTTTTAGTGTGTGTTCCCCCTTTGCGGCTTGGGGGTTTAAGGGGGAAGAAGAGTACCCCTAGCATTGGCTGGGAGGTACTGGTGAAGTCTCATCGATTGACAAGCGAGAGTTGCATGGAGCATGCGAGAAAATGACTCAGATCTGTCACCTTGGGCTACGATATGCATAATTTTATTTTGCATGGTATATTCTTATTGATCTTATGCTTCCATTTCTATACTTTTGATTGTGTAAAGAATGTGTTCTACTTAGCATTTTATTCGAGAACTTAATTTCACCATAGTCTTAAGCTCACTACTTGAATTGATTCCCTTGCCAACCAATCCCTGAATGTTGTGACTGTCATGTTGGTTTTATTGATTTATTGTGAAGAGTTAGTTCTTTATAGTTTTTCCTCATCCCTAGTTCATCAGTCCACACCTGAGCATACGGCCAGGAGCTGGATCGAAGGTTGTCACTTCGGTAATAATAGACCTATAGATCCTAATGCCCTGCTTTTCTGTGTGTGGATGATGAGTGAATGATGTTTCTTCCCAACCATCTACCCCTGTTGATTGTTCCAGGTTGAGTGATTGTATTGCGCCTCGATGGATTAATTAATTATGTGATTTATTACTTGATGGAAAATTTTTACTCTGCCTTGGGCCATTGTGGACTCTGTTTTATTCTTTTATTACTATGTAATGGTCGAATGTTATTACTCTTATTACTGTTTTTTTCTACTACGTTTTACCTACGTCTTGATGGACAAATTACTTTTATCTTTTTACTCTAAATTTTATTCCTTACAAACTCGCAAAATTTTTCTTTGCAATTTAATACTTGACTGACAATTTTCCTCTGCAATTTCATTATGGTTTAAGGTGAATTTACCTTGCGTTTTGACCCATCTGGCCAATGATTTTCCTATGCATTTTAATCTGTTTTAAGGGAAAAAAAATTCCCTGAATTTTCATACATATGGCATGCATTTATTCTCTGCAATACATGTTACAATGATGGCGATTTTACTTAGCCAAAATTGTTGTGTTAAAACTCAGCAAACTTTAAAAGTAAAACTCATTTTTTTATTTCTTGATGAAATCCAACAATCGAGATGTTAAATCCACAATTTTCCCCCTTTATCTGACCTCGAATTGGTGAAAATTAATAGTAAATTTTGTGCCTGGGCATTTTGTTATTAATGTCAGAGTGTCCATAATGATAAACCAACAGTGATTTCACTTGTTACCCTGCATTTTTTTTTTCCATTTAACCAACAGTTAATTCATGCTATCAAGGCAACAAATTTTATCGAATTGTGTTGATAATCGACTAAGTAATTGATACTCGTCTGCATTTCTACCTAGAGGGATGAGTCTGTTTTTTTTTTTCCTTTATATATTGCATTCCTATCAATGCATTCCAGCATTTATTTTCTCATGGTGAAATTTTTGTTATTCCAGCGAATTGATCTTTGATGTGTTTTAGTGATTCTACTATGTTAACAGTGAGGGTATTGATAATGGATTCCACTGCATCCTTACCTTAGCTAGTTGTCTTGATTATTATTCTACTCTTCACAGTTGTCACATAGCCTTTTTACACTTGAAATCATATCCCATGGCCACTTGACAACATTCTCCTATTATTCACCTTGTGTTTACATGTACAGGGATGACATTTAAGACACAACAATTTATTATAGCATTAAAATAGTGTTCTAAATTCTAGCACTTTATTATGGCATTTTAATAGCTGATTAATGCATTGGGTCAACGATTCTTGCAAAAATGTTTTTAAGAGCATGATTATTATTTATGTGCCAGAGATTTACTAAGATTAGGTACAATGTGTCTGTGACAATGTTGCTATCTTTTCTAGGAATTAAATGATAGTGATTTATTTACCCTTCACAATGCTATCTCATTTTAATATTCAACTATCTCATTATTAGAGCATCCCTGTATTTATTAGGCTGGACAAGGGTGATTGTAGTCAGAAATTTTGGATTTAATAAACAACGATTGGTATAATCAGTGAGCTACAAAAATTGCATACAACATTGACAATAGCCATTGTCATTACTCAACAGTTTTAAATGTCTAATAGACAACTTGTTATTACTCAATAGTTTTAAATGTTTAATGGACAACTTGTTAAAATTTAATACGGTTAATAATGTTAACAACATTTTGGAAATTAATGTTGTGAATAATGTTATAATTATAGCATTATACATTACTATGGTTAAAATTGTTATATATTGGTAATTGCTAAATTAGATTGTATTTAATTTGTAATTTAGACTTGTATTTAATTTGCAATTTAGACTTGTATTTAATTTATAATTTAAACTTATATCTAATTTGTAATTTAGACTTGTATTTAATTTGTAATTTAGACTTGTATCTAATTTAGACTAATATCTGAGTTGTAATTTAGACTTGTATTTAATGTTAAATTAGATTTGTAAATTACTGAGTAATTTTTAATTTAGACTTGCTAATTAGATATGTAATTAATGTTAAATTAGATTGTAATTATTGACTAATTTAGACTTGATTAATGGTTGGGTTGTTGGCGAAGTCATGTATTAGCTTGCGCTTTTCTTCGAGTGATGTCATATTTCATCTTGTCGATCTATTTCTTGGGGTGTGGGTGTAGTCCTCTTGTGAGTAACTCGACTCCTAGCGAGTTGGATTCATTTAGAGTCCTTGGTCCAGAAAGGTTATGTAGAGACAAGGTTATATTCATGCCTATCACTTGGGGATGGAATGATTCCTAATGAGGGGATCATTGCGCGCCCTAAGTGATAGAGTCGAAGGATAACTTGGCCAGGGTATGTGCTTTCCATGTTGATCATTTTAAGTTTACTATTGGCGCTTGGGATGAATGACTTCATGTGTTTGGTTTCACGCCATCGAGGTTCTAGTTAATTATCATTTGAGGCCATTGTGTCAGGATGGAGATGTTGTCCCTTATCGTGTAGGTGTGGTAATATTTGTGTCGGGCGGGAAATCATTTCTCCTTGTTGTTTTTCGCATGTTTCACCCATTTGATCTTGTGACAATGCATGGAGTCATAGTTGTCTGTTTCCTATTCTGTGGGCGTGGTGCTCACCATCAAATGTGTTGTTTATTTGTAATTGTTGTTGTCATCCTATTTAAAAAAAAAAAAAATGTACTTTTTTCTTTGCTTGTAGTCGTAGTGATGGGGTCATTACAACACCTCTTCATTTAAATTAACAATAATAACATTTGAATTTCAATTTAGAATTAATATCTCCCTCTGTTATTGTTCACACATTAACGTGAAGGATTTTCAATTTAGTAAGAGGTATTTTCATAAATCAATCACAGGTATGGATCGATTTATTTTAGCTCTATCTCATCCCTTTTTATTTTATTCTTAAGCTTTTGTTGCATCCCTAGTTCTCCAACAGATTTTATTTGAGATTTTAGATTAGGTTTCCAATTCATCAAACGTATGTGATCATCTAATATGAATCGGGATATAATCCATATCCTGTTTGGTTCAAAGTTTCTTCCTAATAGTAGACATTCTTCCTCTATATGTCAAAATTCACATAGACACACTTTCAGGACCTTTATTACATATTCCCATAGGAGGTGACTAAGAGTTAGGCCAAATAAGTGCTTAATAACTTATCAATATTGACGATCGTGTTTTATTTGGATGTTTAAGATGGATGGTTATCATTTTCTTTGGGACTTCGGTGTTTCAGGACTCATACTTTTGCAGTCTTCCAATTCTTCCAGAGTATATTTCTCTAAAGTGCGTATATTGTATTGACTAATAAATCAGACTGTCAAAAAACATTCTTGAGGATCTTAAATCAATGACTACCGTTAACTTCGACCTTCAATGCTTCGGGTATTTTAGCTGGTAGAAGAAGCTAGATATCCCCGAAGGATGTAGTCCCAGAGTGACGTGGGTGTTGATGTCACTGTTGATGTGTCACTGGTTGAGTGGATACCACATTTCACCTTGATTTGTTACTTTTGTATACCTAATGTGCCAACTATACCTTGATACTTATCACTAGCTGATTGGGACACATGTCATATTTGTATTATACCACATGTATTACTTCGTGGATTTGGTACTTCTTTATTTCTAGTTTTTTTGCACATTGTATTCCATCCTTCTATTATTGTCGAATTTCCAAATAGATATACCATTGTAGATTTTCAATTGTCTTGATCCTACGACCTTTGTTTATTCTGGAACTCTGGGGTTCAAGAGTTCTTGGTTTATCTGATTTTTCTTTCACCAAAGTAGGTCAAGGCCGAAGTTGACCACCTCCTTCCTTGGTGCACTCTGAATGGATCAACGGTTAATGGGATTTCCTATTCTTCATTTGATATAAATGTCGACGGGGGTTTGTGACTTTGGGGCTTCAAACTTCAGGTGAATTCACTTGTTCTAGACTTCTTTTCACCAAAGTGGTCAACACCAGAGTTGACTGGAGTTTGTGACTTTGGGGATTTGAAATTTGGTTAAATTATCATGTTCTAGACTTCATTTCTCCATAGCAGTCAATGACAGAGTTGACTAAAGTTTGTGACTTCAGGTCTTCGGCCTTTAGGTAAATTCACCTGTTATAGACTCCTTTTTTCCAAAGTGGTCAGTGCCAAAGTTGGCCACCTGATCCAACATCTCGTGTTTTTCCCGAGGAGATATTAGATCAACTATATACATAAGTTATTTTAATATGAGACTCTGGGATATTGTGTCTTACAGTATGGTTCCACTAAACTCAGTTGAATGGTAGAGAATTCATCCAAAGTCCCTCCTTGATATAATGGCTAGCAATATCATACAAAGCTCCTCCTTCAAATCTGATGGTTGAGATTTAATCCTTCCCAACCTATGACTTCTCCTGGATCTAACGATCTTGTATTGTCCTGAAATAAGAAAGAAGAAATCATGTCTGTCATCTATTCTGAGCTTCGATTAATTTTCTTCCTTTTGATCTTTGGGTTTGTACTATATTCTTTTGCACCTTGTTGACATCAATGAAAATATTGTACCACTGTGTCCAACATACAAGTCACCTATGGGCATCATTATAAGTATCATGTAGACTTTAAAATTTTTGCATATCCTCATATTTTAAAGATTTGTCTCATGGGCAACTATTATTATTAATAGTCATAAACATGTATGTAATAATAAGAAGAAATATCCAAAGTTATTTTTGTTGTCGTTGTTAGGACATCAATATTATCTTCATATCAGTTCATTTACTTGAAAATAAACATGAAAACATGTTGCATTTATTTATAACTAAGTTAATTAACATGTCGCTTTTACTCTATCCTATCTAAGAACAAGAAAACATATTTCACATGTAATAATACTTCTAATGTAACCATGTGCGTAATAAGTGCAAAAATACATGCATACTTGGGTTTGAAAGATAAATTTTAATGCATACCAGAGTATGAAGGACCAACCTCTTTGATGAAGAGATCATTTACAGTAGTGAAAAATAAAAGAGTGGTGTGATCTGATAACTTCTTGTAACCATAGCTCAATATAGTTTTTATGTTCTTGGTTCACTTCCTCAATTATACCACTCAGCATGTCTTCTTCTATGATGTCACTTAGATCATCTTCTTTTGGATGGTTTGTCTCTTAGACATATATAGGATCTAGCAATAGGCATGTCAAGAACTCCTTGATATCAGGTTCTAGTGTTTTATCTCCATCAAATGTGGTCCAAGATTTTCGAGTCTCCTTGGTAGATAGGAAAAGGGAATCAAAGGAGACTTATAAATATTTTTATAGAGAGAAAAATAAATTCTTGATCGTTTTCAAGATATGTTCTTCCTGAGAGACAGATATCACAGTTCCTTCTACAATGTGAGAATGTTATTGGAAGGACATTCTTCAATATCTTGATAATCCATGAATTACTCTAGATGGTTGATGATCCCTGTCTTGCAACACAAATAATTAATCAGGGCTTCTTACAACACCCCAAAAATGATTTATCATGAAATATTTGAATTTTCAAACTAAGAAATTAAAACTATTTGCAAAAATAAAACACACCAAACTTTGAGATCCTTACATTAATGGGACCTTGATGTCACCAGGTTAGTTGTTTGCACAAGTTATCTCATAATAAATGAAACTAACTTTTCATAAAGAAAAACACAATCTTGCATAAAAGTAGGAAAAAAACACTTGCATTAAAAGAAAAACACACCTGCGTGAAAGAGAACAACGAGGCTTCAGAGAAACCCCACCAAAGTGGAAGCGTGGGATCTTCCCTCACTTCTTACCATACTTTCTCCTCCCCTTACTTTGTGTAATTTAAAATGAAAACTACCTACATATACTTCTAATCCCTTTAGCGTCTCCCTGTAACTGACGACAAAAATGTGCAACTAAATATATGCACTATTAATTCCCACAATAAATTATGAAACGGGGCTCATAATATTTGAGGTGCAAGCACATGAAATGTGGGATCATAGGTTAACTATCCTAAAACTAGAGACAATATGAAAAAAATGAGTAAATTAAAGTAAAAATAACTGTAGGAAATTAACACTAAGGATTCATCACTAGGACATAGGAATAGATTAATTCTATAAAGGTTCAAATAACAGTATTTCATACACTCAGGTGATGTTCCTGTGATTAATCATGAGTATCTTAATTAAGTTTCATGTCCTTCAATGATTATTTCCTATAGCGGATCCACACTTAAATGCAATAAAAGAAACAAATGACTTCAATTGACAAGAAATAAGCTAATCACCTTTGGATGAATCCTATCATGGGGGGGCATATTAGACCCTTAATATGTCTATTGTTGATTGAAGATATGTGAATTTAAAATATGGGAATGAAAATGCTAAACTGGTACAAGAATAAAAAATGTTAAACTAGTGTAGGAAATTTAAACTCTGAGAAAGCCAAATTGAAGAAAACTAACTAAAGGAAAAAACAATAAAACTAATAGAAAATAATGCCTACTCCAAACTATGCAAATCATATGTGAATGTGGGAAATGAACCTAAGAGGGAAAAACTAGAAAAATACAAAGAAAAACACTCATCATACACACAAGGATTTAATTATTCATATGCATTCAATACTCTGTTTAGACTATATAAATTCAAACTGCACAAAGGTACCCAAACAGGAACAATAGTAGGTACCAAAACAAGAACAATACTCGTACTAGAACATGAACAATAATAGGTACCAAAACAGAAACAGTATAGGAACCAGAACAGTAGCAGTACAAGTACCAGAATAGTAGTAGGGTGCATGAACATAACATAGTACATGAATAGAGTAGAAATGAAATTGACTAAGCACAAAAAAAATATTAGAGCAATACAATAAAATCTGCAATCAATGGGCAAATCATGTTGAAGAGAAAAGAACAAATATGGAAGATGAAAGTTGTGTATATGCAACAAATAAGACAACTTTGTTTTTGTGATTTTAATAAGTGAATGCAAACAATAATATGTTAATTAATAATTTGTTTTATAATATTTTGGACAGTGAGAAACTAATGGCTGACTTGAATGGTATATTTGATAGGCAAATTGGATGGAAAATCAATGATGAAGGAGACAAAGTAAATGAGGAACTGTCCATAGTCCATTCAACAAAAAAACATAGCATAGGAAGAATATACAGAAATATAAGCATGCAAATGTGATGGAAAATAATGCTACACAAAACAAAACATGATGATGTCTTCAATTCAGAGGTTTGCAATATGAGATTTAATTAACATAAACACTGTAAAATTAAAATTAAATTTTCAAAACACACAATCCAAACTGCGAATGGAATTCTAACAAATTGAAAAATAACAAAAGAAAGCATAGATAAAATGTTAATTAGTTGCGATACAAAAGGTAGTAGGCTTACCAAGTTGAGGAGCCCTACCCAATTGGTCAGTGTGTCTTGAAGACAATCAGATCACTCAAATTCTTGGAAGCATGCACATGAATAACAACTCTTTCATTTCATCAAATTCAAAAAATTACAAGCCTCTTACATTATCATGATAACACTCTAATCCCCATTAAAAAAGAATACCCATAATGAAACTCCCCCACTATGAGTCTTATAACACTCTTTTTATACAGAAAATTCATTGAAGAGAAGATGGGACTGAATCCCAATGCGCAAATTCTGGTTAAAACCAGTTTTACAATTTTTAGAACAAAATCACAAAAATCTGGGTTTTTCATCAATTTGGGCAAATTCGAGTTAGACATCCACCAATATATTCCAAACGAAATCGAGTTTTAAAAAAGTATTTACATTTTACTCAATTTTCAACCTTCTGAACTAAATTCATATCTTATAATTTCGAGATCTCCCTTCATCTGCATGGAAATTGAGGCACAAGTTGGAAGTTTGAATTTTCTACTAATTTTTACAGAATTGTTTCCCCTAAGATGGACATCCAGACATGCGAGTTGGGTGAATTTTTACATGTGTGGCCGAATTCTGATGTCTCTCTAGACAAAACCCATGTTCTTGATTTTCCTTTAGGAGCTTGCCAACATTTTGAACTATAATCTGGTACCAGATGCATGTAGAGTGTGTTGGTACTAGATGATTGTGTTGATATTGGATGACCATAGAATTTTCCAGTACCGTATGTAGTACGAGAATAGTGTAAGAACATGTTTTTTCTACATATAAACATAGGGTTAAACCATGATCGACATAATCATGTTAAAAACATCTATAATCACTTAAAAGGACAAGACAATAATTAACCACAAGGTAGAATGGATGTATTTAGTGGTAAGTGACATAATAATGAATATAAAATGTATCAAGAGTGTGGGAATATGGCTTATGAATGAAGGTCTTACATGGTCGAAAATATGGCATATTTGAGCAAGATGATGGTGAGAACTAGCATGAAGTTATCTATCGATATTATTTTTCTTCCTATAAACTTAGTGGATAAGGGATCCATCTAGAAGGTGGGAGATACAAATATATAAAAAGGGGATAGAGTTTTCCTTTTTGTAACATCCCGCTCTGGCGCACTTACCAAAATTATTCTTTGAGGACACTTGCTCGCAAGTGATCTGGACTTTTATGATGATAAAACTTTTTCCTTCATTATGATGCGTTACGTTATATGACAGCTGTTTTTACTATGTTGATGTAGACAGGTGCTGTTGATTCGGTTTCTTGAGTGTGGAGGGTTTCGGACCTTGAGGATGAAGAGGCATCGGTGGAACTCCCTTGGAATCCGGATTGAGTCAGGGAGTGGGATAATTGAGTTGTTTCATTTTACGGTGATATTGTTTTGTTTTGATGATATGCTATTGATTTTATGATGTGTTGTTGACATGATATAACATGATGGTTGATGATGCAGGCTGACGATAGCTTGCCGACCGGACTCACATATGGAGTAAAGGGGCCACACACAAGTTCCAGAGAGATTGAGGGAGAGGTGTGGACAGCAGCCC
>JZKD02S2067785.1:51504-81371 GCA_000966675.3 Picea glauca | reverse complement strand
AACCCTAGGAGAAATTTAAGGAGCGATTTTGGGGGGTGTGAGGGAATTTAGACTTTTAATTATTAAACAGAAATTCATTATTGGAGAACCCTAGGGATGAGTGACACTTGGACGATGAAAATTGTTTAGAGGTTTAGTCTTTAAACTTTAATTAATTAAATAATCAGGAAAGTAGGTGGGTCTCATTTTCTATAAAAGAAAGGGAAAGGAAAGAAGAAGGGGATGAATGGTTAGTGTAACGTTACGCTGCCGAATTGTGGTTTGATGGATTTTCTTGTGAGGAGTTGGGTGTAATATCATCTTTGTTGGAGTGGTAGCTCAGCCGTGGAGGCGAGCTGAGACGCTAGTCTATCTCTGGTTCTTGTGTGGCCCCTTTGCGGCTCGGGGGGATAAGGGGGAAGCAGAGTACCCCTAGAGTTTGGCTGGGAGGTACCGGTGAGCCTTTAGTGGTCGGCAAGCGGAAGCGGCAAGGAGCGCGGAACGCGGCAAGGAGCGCGGGACGTCGTCCGAGGAAAGTGAAAGGCAACGGTATGGTTTTAATTGGTGAAGTAGAATGCATGTTTATATTTGGAAATTTCAATGTTATTGATGGTTTACATTTCTCTTTCATTCATCGTGTTGACTGTATGAAATCATTCTGCCGAATTTCTAGACTGTGCAAATTAATGATGGTGCGAGAGTGTGAAATTTTATTACTGTTGTTATATTCTTTTTAATCAACATCCGGGACAGTGTAAAACAAATGCTGTTATAAATAGGGACTGTGTATATCCTTTGTCTCCATCGTCTTGGACTTTGTAATTAACCATTGTCATAAATCTAGGCTGCGTAAATACCCTTCTCTATAGAGCTATGGACTGTATACCTTGATTATTGTTGAATTTCTAGATTTTGTAAACCCCTTCCATTCGACGAGATGAATGTGTAAACGGATTATTGTTGGAATCATGGATTGTGCTATTCGAGTTATGGGGCGGGAATGTGATTTTTCCAACGTCTGTCGCAATGACTCTATAATGTATCCATATCTAGTCACAGACTTTCTTTGAAAACAGATTATGCTTAGTTATGAAACTGTGTTGTATGATCGGCAAGCAAATCGCACCAAAAAAAAAATATATTTTTTGCCCTCGAGAAAATAGTAGCATAAATTGTTGTGCCAATTTTCCCATTGTATTTTTAACGAGAGCCAGAAAATGTTTTGTTAAATACAAACAAACATTCGTACCCAAGAACTTCCAATATGACACGGTGTCTACAACTCGGTATGAGAGGAGATGTTGTACCTATTAAAAATACACAATCAAAGATTGAATCTTCCGGATGTTAAAAAGTTTTTGACGAGATATATAACCAATTTGGCGTAGACCCAAAAAAAAGCGGGGGGGTTTCAATTGTGATTAAATTCCTTTCTATACTAAATAGATGATTTTTCGTACCATTGCAGGGTATTTATATATTTTACTTCGTTGACTAATCCGTGCCTGGAATCGCATTACTCCTCATTTTCTTGACCTGCGTGCCTCTTGTCAGGAGTTCCTCTGCGCAATCCTTTCTCCCCAGCATTTGTTGGTGGTTACAGCCTGTCGATAATTCACGTCGTTTCATTTGTTTCTTTTTCCACACCACTGATTGCATGTGATTCGGGAGCTAGCGCATGCCCTCGGTGCGCGTTGGCGCAGGTGTTAATTTGCGCTGGACTTATGGACTCGGAATAGGGCATGGTGATATGGCTGAGTGTGAGTTAACGCCTGATCGCTCACAGCACTCCCTTGTATAAACTGCGTTTAATTGCTTGAATGTTGTTTAAATTATATCATTGAGGGTGCTATTAACTAGCAATGTCCGTAGTTGTTAATCGAAAGGCCAAGGTTGATGTTTAAATCATTAAATCATAATTGCAAGGTCCCGGTGAGGTATGGTATGAAGTTCTGTAGCAGATATTACTACCAAATCTTTGTTGCACGATCAACATCTATTTACTGCACTATAGGTTGTCCTTTCATGCACATTCGGTATTGTAAAAAGGTAAGTTTCTCGCATAACTAATATTAAATTTCTCTGCACGCCTGGTATATGATTTACTACATTTTTGGTATGGATTTTATTGCATGATCCGGCCACCTGTCATCGTAGGTTTAGTTTTGTAATACAACTATGGTTATAATCATTTCCATTAAACTTGTGAACTGTATGGTAAATGTGAATTACTGCGAGCTTTTTTTTTGTATACCAGGTAATGTGGATATCATTTATGGTTAGATGTTGCCGTTAATGTGGGATTCTATTCTTGTTACACTATTGGTACAATATTATCATTGTCATTGGGGGTTTAATTGTAATATTATCACGGTTATATTTGGAGTTAAATTGTATTTTAATATTAAGTAGTTAAGTTAGGGTTACATTCATTTAAATTTTCTTTTAACTTTTCATTTAAATTTTTCTTTTATTTCGTTTAGGTGTCGTGTTTACTCTGTTATTCTCAATCATAATTAAATTTTAATTTGCTCCCTATGATAACAAGGAAAAACACATAAAAAGTTGGAATATTAAAATTAATAAATATTGAAAGGGCCATAGGAATATCTTTCCATGCTTAGAAGAATTGATTTTTAGGTACAAAGTTAGAACGCAAATTTAATGTATAAGGTTAGTAACGTATTTAATGTATACAGTTAGTGATGCTAGCTAATGGAAACAATTACTTCTTMTCTCTAAAATTTAATTTCCCAAGGCATCATAACGCACATAAATGGAAGCTACACTAATGCACTTTATTACAACTAATGAATTATGAATATCTTCACTTGAATATGCATTATAAATGTGTTTATTAAATGTGAGTGTATGTTGACTTTAGGGAGCCTATACTTAATTACCATGTCACTTGTCCTTTAAATATGGATATTTTAGGTTGATATCTTAATTATATATTTACATAGGGTCCCTTCTAGTTATTTAAATAATGACATTTAAAAATGGTAATGGTTTCCTGATATGTTCACATATGATGATGATTTTATTGCTATAGGTAAGGAAAAATGTTATGCATACAAATGTCATGGAATATTGTTTATAAATTTCCTAGTTGTAATGTATTTTTGAAATAGAAATTTGTATTGTCTTTACGTTATAAGCGAGATTGCAAGTTCGGAATTGAATGTATGGCTTTCATTTATTTTAGTATTATTGAAATTTAGAAATGAAATGTTAGGGTTTCTTATTGTGGCGTTAGTGTAATCTCATGATGTTGAAAGACACACCGGATGGAACGTCGTGGAATTCTGCACAATCATTTACTCGGAGTTAGTTGAATGAGAGATTGTTGAGTCTGGATTTTGTGAACTTGGGCGTTCGTTGTCTGAGTCCTTGTCACGTGCCTTCCGTAAGGGGCACATTGTTCTTCTTATTTATGTTGTACTTGATTGTGGTCAGTTGGTTGCTTGGTATGTTGTGTTGGGTGGGATGTAGACACCTCCATGTTCCTCATAACAGTCGCCAGCCCTGAGACCTTAAATGGTTAAAAGCGATGGGAACCTGGGCTTGAGCATTGATTATGTGTCTTGGAGGTCCTAACCTTGCAGGGTAGGATGCGCGGGAGGTCAGTCATTTTTAGCAGTCAGTTTTACTTTTGTCGTGGTTGCGTCTTGTTGGTCGTCGAGTGGCGACATAGAGTCAAATATGTTGTTACTTCTACACGCGTGCACACACCTCAAACACACACAAAAAAAAAATGCACTTATCACTAGAACGGTTGTCGTAACGATGCAGTCCGTTACAGTTTTGGATTTCCAAAGTAAATTTTATGTGAGGGGAAATTCTATTAACATGTTTGAATAAAGAGATTATATTGGAATGGCCATGAGACCAAATGACAAACATGTCTTCTACAAAATGAAACCAACACTTGGGTTTGAGATGAAAGTTGTTTAATGTTAAGGTTTCAAAATGTTCCATAAATATATTAGGAACCACTAGGGATAAGGACAACCCCATGGGCTTCCCTTCGATTTTTTCATAGAAAACCAATTCGAAGGTGAAAAAGTTAGAATAGATGCAAATTTTGATTAGATTAATAGTTTTTAATCTAATATGGTAGACCCAAAAACTGTTAATGAAATCCAAATTTTCCTCTCTTCTAACTTTTTCACCTTTAAAGTCATTTGTTGTGAAAAAACCGAAGGGACATACATGGGGTCCTCCTTATCACTAGTGGCTGCTAATATATTTATGGAATATTTTGAAACCTTATCCTTAAACATATTTCATGTCAAACCCAAGCATTGGTTTCATTTTGTAGATGACACGTTTGTTATTTATTCTCACAACCATTCCAATTTAATATCTTTCTTCAACCATCTTAATAAAATTTCCCCTCACATCCAATTCATTATGGAAATCCAAAAGCACAAGTGTTTCTCCTTTTTATATGTTAGTATCTCCCATGACCCAAATGGATCCCTAACCCACCAACTTTACATTAAGAAGATGCATATGTATAGATACCTTGATGATAGTTCCCACCATCATCCTATTCAAAATGTTGGTTTCCTAAAAACTAATATTACTCAAGACATGTAGATATATGCCCCTCAATTACTTGTAAAGGAAAAACCCCACCTAACCAATTCCCTCTTGTCCAATGGCTACTCTCACTCTGAAATCAACCAAGATTTCAACTCCTCTCACAATCCCAAATAAAAATATCTTCATCCTCCTCCCCTCAGGTTTCTCTCATTTGTCTTCTCTATATCCAAGGCACCATCGATCACATTTCTAAAATTTTGGCTAAAAATAATATCAAAACCTTTTTCAAACCATATCAAACCCTTAGACAACTATTTCAATCGACCAAAGATAAATATGATCCAATGCTTGGATTAGGATTTTATCAAATTCCTTGCTCCTGTGGAAAATATTATATATGTCAAACTGGGAGATACTTCAAAGATCGTATTAAAGAGCATATAGTTGACACTACCCAAAATCAAATCTCTAATTCATATATCACCAAATACTCTTTTAAATACAAACACCTTATCTATTTTGACCAAACTAACATATTAGCCTTAGACCCTTACTACTCCTCTCAGCTCATTGGAGAAGTTCTCAAAATTGAAAAGAATCTTGGTAATTTTAATCACAAAGATGGTTGTAAACTTAGACAATCTTGGCAACCTACCATTCATCACCTTGATAATCATGATTTTCATCAATAGTTTCTTTTTTGTCTTCATCTCATGACTCATCTTTCTCTCTATGTTTTATCTATTTTTCCTTACAATCTAACTGGTGATACCTCTCACTAGTTTCTTCTTCTCTTTGAAATCCACTTACTTATTTACTTTTCACTTATTCTTATATACTTCATTTTTTTATCAATATTAATCGCCTTTCATTAATATTATATACTTTTAATTTCTCCCTATTCTCTTTATTTTATAATCAATATTAATGTTCCCATTTTAATAATATTAATTGCCTCACTTTATTCTTAATACTAATTATCCCATATCAACTTACTTCTATTTCATGTTTCATTGAAGTTAAGGCCCTCTTATCTTTTCTAGTTTATCACCTAATCTTAATGTTGCTATTTTTTTATTGTTTATTTATCTCCTAATATAGATAATTTATTATGCAAATTTTTTTATTTCTTTGACAATTCTCTTTCCTTTCCAACAATCATTTTCTATTTTCTTTCCTCTCCAACTCTCAATTACTATTTTCTTGCGTACAAGATTTATCGGTCCCTGATTATGGGTGGATTGTCCACTCAAAACGTTGGGCATGATTTCAAAACCTCTTACACGATGTTTTCCAAAAAACTTGTATAGAATTATGAATAACTATGGAAACCTACACTCATAATGTCTAATTACTAGATCCATTAAAGGATTTAGTACTCTAGAATGCAAGTAATTCTCATTGCAACTTAATTAATAAAGAATCACACAACTCCCTTCTACTTTTTCCACTCGTGACTTGAAAAGGAAGATAAGAAATTAAAATCTAATTCTCTTTTAAGATGGAAAATTTTAATTTCTTTGACCATTCTCTTTCCTCTCCAACAATCATTTTCTATTATCTTTCCTCTCCAACTATCATTTACTATTTTTCAACATACAAGCTTCATCGATTCTTGATTATGGGTGGATTGTCCACTCGAAACGTTAGACATAATTTCAAAACCTCTTACACAGTGTTTGCCAAAAACCTTATATAGCATTATGACTAACTATGGAAACCTACACTCATAATCTCTAATGACTAGACCCATTAAAAAAATTAGTACTCTAGAATGCAAGGAATTCAACTTAATTAATAAAAAATCACACAACTCCCTTTTACTTTTGCCACTCATGACTTGAAAAGGAAGACAAGAAATTAAAATCTAATTCTCTTTGAAAATGGAAAATGGGGCATTCCTCCTATATCATGTTACCAACAACTATAGTTTTTCTATGTTTACATTTCCTTTTAATAGAAATCTAATAAATTATTATCAAGATAAAGTTTTATATTGTTAAGAAATAAAAATATTTTCATATTTATATAAAAGTTTTCTTAATTTTTGTTTATTTAATTTAAATTTATTTTAGTGATAGTAAAATTATGTTTCAATATATTTAATTCTTTTAAATAGTAAGGTAAATAATATGTATTTCATAATAAAGTATTTAATGTTGGATATTTTGAAATATGTATTGTTTGGTTTAAGGTAACTTTAAATTTAATGATGTATATTTTAGCGTGTATAATATTTATATTTATGCAGTTAAAAGAAAAATATTTAGTGTTATATATGTTGGGATATATATCATTTAATTTAAATATGTTTTAGATAGGATTATATATATTCCAACATATACAACATTAAATTGTTTATTACAATGTACATATTATTTAACTCCAAAACTAATTAAATATTAATGAGAAATTTTAGAAAATACATATTAATTCAAGATCAATAAATAACTTGTAAGATACACATATTACGTTGTTAACTAGATTACTTTGGTAATCCCAAAGTTAGCTGCTTATATATTTATAATTATGAAGCTTTCTTTTATTCTCGATTACTTTGATAATCTCAAAGTTAGCTGCTTCTATATTTATAATTATGAAGCTTTCTTTTATTATCATTTCTAGTCTCTCAACAGGTTGATTCTTTCGAATACTGTTTGAACTTCTAATGCCTATAATTCATTTATGATTTTTAGATTACTTCTGTCCGTTTATTCTTAGATCGTTTTGAAGAAGAAAGTAGTACTCCGTCGTATATACAGAAAGGCCACTCCTCTCAAGTGGTTGGAATAGGTAGCACTAAGTCGAATGTAAATGAAGAGAATCAAAATCTTCTTTCCCTTGAAGAAATCAATAATGATAAGATAATAAAAGTAATTAACCCCACTTTTATATAATTATTCTCCTTTTCGTTTTTTATGTATTGTTCATTATATTATACCTTTTTCTTTTGTGAAATCGTTATGTTTTATTTAAATGAGGAATATTATATAATTATTCATTTGGTTATATACCATTGGTTATGTTTTATTTAAATGAGGAATATTAGATAATTATTCATTTGGTTATATAGTGTTGGTTATGTTTTATTTATAATGTGATTTTGCATATTTTAAGTTATGTTGAAGAAAGTTAATTCATGTAAATTTAACACCACTTATATATAGATAGATAGGTCTCACCTTTTATGTTATATGATTGGTGCGATGTATAGTTTAATATGAATAATGTTTTAGATAATTTCTAAGTTGTAAGGTCAACAAAAATTGTCCTTCCTTTTTAAATTTGTCCTTCCTTTTTACTTGATGACAACCTAAGCATAGTAATATTAGTCGTTCTTGAGAAACAAATATTTGTGATTTGACTACCCTTTCTTTTCATCTTATGTGTTAATAAACTTATTTGACTTACAATGATTTGGTGTTCTTTCTAATTCTTGATGTTATTTCTAATCTTTTATTTGTACAATATATTGTATTGGTATTACTTTTAAGGATGAACTATATAGGGATAAATGTATAGTATATGAGTTTAATGAGGGAATATATAGGGTTAGATGTACATGTAATGTGTAAATGTATATGTAATAGGGTCAACCTAATAATAAAGGGGTTATATGCGCAATGGGTAGATAGGTATATATACATATCATGTACTCATTATTGAATACATGCGACTTGGATATATGAATATATTTCGAGCATTTGGAGGAGGTTATTCTATTCTTTAAGGAACTATTTTGTAACTCATTTTTATTCTCTATATTGAAGCTCCACTTCACACTCACATTGGCGTACATTGTGTGTACTTCTAATTTCTTATGATATTTTATGTATTTTGATCATAGCAACTGGTATGAGAGCACTGATGGTAGGGTTTTGTGAGGTTTGAGACTGTGAAATTTTTAGAATTCTAAGAATACATAGAAAATATATCAAAGAAATTTTGGTAAAGATTTTTAGTTTTTGGATTGTTATAAGTTATGAGATATAACATTCATAATTATGGTTTTTTTACTATTTCTAAAATTAGTCGCAAAAAAGTCATCTTGGGATTTATCTGTTCTTGTTTTTTGGTAAAGTTTTAGACTATGAAATTTTCAGGAATCCGAGGAAACATATCAAAGTAATAGTGGTAGAAATTTTTGTTTATGAGGTGCTATAATTTCAAAAAGACCAGCTATGGAAATTAGTGTTTGTTTTTTTAACCCTAAACTAAACTCAAACATGTGTTCTAGGTAAAATAGTCATATATGCTTCAATAAAGATACAAATTAAGTGAAACTAGTGGCATTAAAAAAAAAAAAAAAATCCATACTATTATATGTAAAAAATTTAGAGTCATATTAGACAAACTTTATGTGGGGAATTATGTACAAGTTTTCTCTCTAGAAAATGTCAAAAATCAACATGTTTTGGGAAAGTTACCATAACTTTCATTTGGAACATAACATTTTGGTCAAACATATGGCATTGCAAAGAAGACATATTAGATTACTCTAGGTCAAAATTAACAGTCATAATAGAGATACATTCAATAAAATGTAGGCCAACAAAATAATCTCCAAATAAGGGTTTTAAAAGATACGTTAAATTAAAATTATAATAACTTTTGATTGGGAATCTAAATACATTGAAAAGAGAAAACATAGGAGAATATAATATACTACAAAATGAATCTTTATTGTTTGAGATAAATATTGATAAACTATTTAAGTTGTAAGTTGAGGTTTGTAGTCAATGCTCAATTAAAAATCAACGACAACACCTCATTTTTGTGGAGATGAAAATAAATATGAAATCAATTCCATGGAATGGTTGAGGATGGTAAAGAAATATTTTTCAATTCCTTGTTTGGCATATTTTTTGTTTGAAGGTGAAGCTTCTAAATGGTGGAAAATCTTCCATGAATATTTTATACTAAACTTCATATGGGAATTATTTGAAGAAATTTTCTAAAAAATAGGGATCAAGGACTTAAGAATAAAAGAAATGCATAAAATTAAATATGAGTTAAAAGGAGTAAAACAAGAGATCAAGAAGAAGGGTCGTGAGTTACTTAAGATATAAAATATTAATGAATCACTCATCAAGGACGATGAAAAATTAAAACATGGAAAAAATAAGAAAGGGGTATGGGAAAATGATGATTCAAGAGAAGAATTGAAAATGAAATATGAATAAATATGTATATTAGAAAACCATAATAAAAAAAATTATTGGATAAGGTCAAGAGATTGATATAATAAAAGAAGAATTTTCAAAATCAATAAATAATAAGGATCTTGGATGAGGAGACTATGAAATGAATTGAAGAGGAAAATTGAAAGAAGATTAAAGAAGCCCTAAATATTGATGAGGTAAAATAAGAAATGCAATATAGAGTTGAAGGGTGTCATAATTTGATAAATTGGGTCACATTGCATCTTAAAAAGGAGAAAGAAGACAAGACTCAAGAAGGTCAATGAAAGTTAGTTGAGATAGTTTAAATCCATCTAAAGGATGTACATCTCAAATATGATGGTATTATCTCCAAGGATAGATCAATAAAATACCACACAAAGAGAATATAGGATGTCATTGTATATGAAAAATAAATAAATGTAATGCGTATGTAGAATGAAATAAAACCATCAAATGTGAATCCATATTGACACCCTCATTACTATCAAATATTCCAAGGAAGACACGAAGATTGATATCAACATTATCAAGGAAGAAGATGGAATAATCATCAATATTCATGGAAGAATGCATCAACAAACCATTATTCAAAAATTTATTATCAAACACTAACAAATACTACAAATTGGATCATTCCCAACAACAATACAAGGAATCAAAGGAAATAAAATTATGCAACAACTAATCATCAAGGATTAAGGCTAAAATGAATTGATTTTTGATGGATGGATCATAATCAATGGAAAGAAGAATGTGGTAAAATAGTAAAATCATATTATTCAATTCCATCAAATGTAAATACATTAAATCATTGAGGAAAAATGTTTAGAAGGAGGGTACTATGGTATGACCCCAAGGGGAGAATATATGGGGTTAAATACATATATGATATGACCCCAATGGGGAACTGATATGGGGCTAATTGATCCATATTTTATGAGAAGAATGAAATGAATATATATTATTAAAAGATGATTAACAAAAAATAACAAAGATACAATAAACTAGTTTTCTATTCAATAAGGAAATAAGCTGAAACTGTAAAATGCAACAGAAAACAAGCTTCCTGGAATGGTGGTGGCTTATCTATGAGAATATATGTGATGGTTGTGCTGATTCGCAAGAAGATGATTACAATGGGGCTCTGAAGGACCTTTTACAATAAACAATAATGTAAAAAACCCTAGACATCCAAAACCTAAACCTAGGAGGTGAAGCACCAAAATTCATGTGGACCCCGTTTGGGTAAGTTAGTACATCAACTTCCTGGGGTCGTAACTTTTGCATAAGATCTTTGTTTTAGGTGCACGATAGCCCATTGGAAAGGTATCATCACATAAATTCATTTTGGGGGCTCAATCAGAGACTTCAACTATCAATGAGAATCTTGATCCTGAAAAATCTTCATTTAGGCCCTCAAAATGGCCCGGGAAGTTAAAAACTACTAAAAGTAGTAAATGCCAAAATTGCCAGAAAATTGTTTTAAGCAAGTTGGAAAAGGTGGGTAGCCACCGATATCCACCTAGATCATTAATTGTACATGTAATGTGTAAATTTATATGTAGTAGGGTCGACCTAACAATAAAGTCGCCACATGTGCAATATTTGGAGGAGGTTCTCCTATTCTTTAAGGATTTATTGTGTAACTCATATATATTATATATATTGGATTTGTCCTCTACACTTACATCGGTGCACATGATATGTACTTCTCGTTTCTTGTTATATTTTAAGCATTTGGATCATAACATATCTTTTATGGTAATAAGTTTTCAAAAAAACTTTTGAACGTTTTGATTCGTTTTCTTTCCAAAAACTATGTCCTAGAGAAATATATCAACCAACCATGTTCTAGCATTGTAGAGTTAAAATAATTCTTAAATCCATTGTCACATTTTAAATATATTCATATTTAAGTTAGTTATGAAATAAATTGTTGAACCATTCATTATAACCATTTTACTTAAATAAAAAATATATTTGGTGCCACATATTCATATCTAAGTCAATGCAAAATTCCTAAAGAATTAATTATAACATAGTCTTGAACTAATATGTTGAATCATATATATTTACATCTCATTTATAATAGTTATCATGATTATAACACAATTGTATGGATATTAATATGTATGGATAATAAGATGATAATGAATATAATTTATTTTTAAATAACATACCATGATGTTAATATATTTTTTGTCCAAAGATTAAATTGTAATATATTTGTAAACTATCATATATTCCACTAGAACATTTCATTACAACAAATCTTTTATTATGATGAAATTGTTTAGTATTTAGGTTTATTTTCTTAGATCTCATATTTATTGTCATTAGATTATTTCTCAAATTTATGAAATAATTGAAATATGAAAATGAAGGAATAAGGAAATGAGTGCACCATCCACACAAATGAACATAAGATGTATCCAAGGAAACCAAAAATGGATAAAAAATAACTCGGAGTTGAGGCCTATTATTTTCTTTCATTTCGTCAGTTATAAAATGAAAATAAAAAGAAAGGCACACTCACTATGGAGTTCTCTTTGACATTGTGGCCTAAATGGTTGTCGTACAATCTTATTCCTCCTCTATTATTCTCACAAATTTATCTCGTAGATGATTTTATCAAATATGGAACAAGTACAACTTGAAAATAATGGGACCCCCTCTCCTCCTCGTGGTCCAATATTTAACATAGTCTAACAGTCCTAGAGATTAAGATTTCCCCATGCCTCAACCCACAATCAGTGTTAGGGTTTCAAAAATTCTAGAATATTATTGAAAGTTCAAAAGTTATTATTCATAAATAGGATTAATTGGAGATAAGGTAGCATCCACCCTGTACCATGGTGATCAACAAGGTAGGTTAACTTGTGAAAGGAATAATTTATGCATAGAATCTTTGATTGAGGTTATTTTTGCACCATTGGAAAGTATCAATGTGTGGAATAAAATAGAGAGTTTAATCTCTATTCTCATGAATATTTTTCTACAAAAAGTGTCTTTTGAAGACTCGAAATGGATATGGAAGGCTCCAAACCTCAAATCTCTAAATTGGGGCCTACCACTAAAATGGGCCTTGTAAGCTAATTCCTCAAATTTTTCCACCTACAAAGTAACAAGATAAAGGAAACATTATACAATGATCCATTTTGGATCATACCTCCCCATTCAGAGAGGATTTTCTTTCAAAAAAAAATTACTAAATGGGGAGAGTAAATGTCTCTTCAACATTCTTCTCAGAGTACCATTTTTCCTTGACTAGAAGTTGTCCTTTCAACATGATCTACCAAAGGTTATGATTCCATTATATAGTTGTTTTGGAATTATTCTACAAAAATGTATCTTCTTCCTTCTTTTACTAAGATTATGATGCTACGTTGTCTATGGTAGGTAGGATCTCTTTCTTTATTCCCTGATCCAACATGAAAGGATTATATAATTTCATATTTTACACATTAAATACTAAGTAAATGGACACATATGGTGATATATTGAGTTTATAGGCATTGTCACCCCTAATCTCAAATAACTCAAAAGGACCATACCTCAAAGTATTGATCTTATTATGAGGACCCTAGCCTTTATTTGTTCATATACAACAAAAAATTGTTTCCTACCTTGAATGTTTTCTCAATTTTGTGTTTATCATGTCAGACCTTGTATTTACTATGATTTTTTTAAGTTCTCCTATGATTGCAAATGAATTTACCTAATATTTAAAAAAAAAAAAAATCAAATTTCAATGCTTCTCCTATTATGTCTTCCCTCACTCCTTGTTGTCCATAGACAACATCGAAAGGAGAAGGTGGAAAATACCTGAAGCAAGTTTCAAAAGGGGAATTATTGGTAGAAGTATAAATTGATCTGTTATAAAAGTGTTGAATATAGATTTAGTTTTCATGCAATGTCTCTGGATGATTTTTATTGTAACCCTTAAAAAGGTCAACCAGATTTGTATTGACTACTTTTGTCTACTTATATGTCCATGGATGGAAAGTTGTAGAGGACTTAAACTTCATGTCCATATTTTCTAAAAGTGTAGTGCAAAAGGAATTTGTGTCATTTCATGCTTTCACATGTCCTTCCTAATCATGTGGTGTTAAAATGCAAGGTTCGTACAAATTTGAACAAAAAACTCCCCAAGGAATTGACATATGAATCCTCATCTAGGACTAAGCAAGGTATCACTTAAGATGCCATGAGGATCACAAAGACCATCTATGCTTGTGTTGGGGATGAAGGATTAATCAGTCAAACACCCATCAAAGATTTCATTTATATCATTCATTGCAACTTGCTTAACATATCATAAAAAATAAGGGAAACGACACATTCATTCAGACATATAATTGACACACCATAAATCTAGAAATATGACATCTCCTCATTCAATCATTCACAAGCATACATTAATAAAGTGATTCATTGAAAAAAACAAAGATTTCCTTTCTTATACTTTTCCCACTATTACATTACATCCCTTTAGACTCTATAGAGAGAAAATACTCAAAATTACAATCAAAGAAACTTACAAAACATAACCTTAGAGTGAAATGAATAACACCCATTCAAAAACAACCCAAAAACCAATTCTCTAACTAATATATTGACAAACTGCGTAACTTTGTTTATGTTTTCATTGCTTCATTTTATATCCTTCACAACTCTGGTGTTCTGTCTCTTTCAATTATTTTCCACTTCTTCCTCTAACTGCTAGTACTACATGGTTATTTCACCTTCCTACACTCCATATCTCCTTTCTAGAATCAGGGAAATCATAACTACCTTTCCATTTCATCTTCTTTATTCTCCAAGTTCCCTTGTGCTTTTGGAAATAATCATTCAGGGAGATTTCTTGAAGATCCTTTTTGATGACCCACTAGGTCGATTTCCCACAGGTATGAAATTTTTTTCCAATGAATTTATACCCATCTCAAATCGAGCTATTCACTAAGTCTTAATGCGTAGGCCAAACCTCCTTCTAAAAATTTTATGGAATCACTCTATTTATCACCAGTCTATTAGCACTCATAATAGGTGCTTATCTTCATAAGAAAATCTAACATAATTCTGGGATTTTATTCTAAAGTTCTCTTCCTATAGCACATACACCATTGGAGCTTGGGCTATGACCATGAGCTTACCCTTATCACCATCGGGCTAAACTCTCCCATAGGCCTATTGGAATTTTCTTCGCGTTTGAATTTCCTCCATTGATCGTCACAGAATGGACAATCTTGATCTCTTGTCAGAATCTTCTATATTGGAATCCTCGTTGTTGATCTATATTAATATTGAAGATTAAAAAATAATTTCCCATTGCTTCCACTACGCCATCATCTTCATCAGTCAACCAACACCTTCCTTCCATGTATCCTCCTCTCATTCATGCACTTTATTTCCACATATCCTTACCTCATTCGTTGATTCCACATATGGGTCTCGATCAACTAACACATTTCCTCTTTTGAACCATCAATATACTCAACTTTGAGTACATATGAGTTGTCTATTACTGTCTTTCTATCAAATTCTCTTTACCTAACTAACTCCAATGAATCTACTCCAAGATCCAATTAATTTTTTCCACATGTCATGTTGTCACATACTTCTCTAGATCGTTTTGAACTCATCTCAGTCGTCCATCACACTCCTTTGTCGAAGTATTTTCCAGACTTTGACTTTGAAATAGAGACTCCAAAACACTTTACACCACTTCTTTGGATCCTGAGTCCTTGACCGTCCTATGCCATCAATCTATATCACATCCCCCAATCTACACCATCAATCAGACCTCCCTTCATTGAAGTACTTCCAACTGATCTACTCCATTGTACTAACTCTAAAGGTATTCAAACTATTTATCCACACCGTTGATCTAGCTTCTTTAATCGATCATCATCGTATATTGGAATTCACCTTTGAGAGTTCCTTGCCACTTACACTTTGATATTTAGAATCCATAATCCCTTTCACCATCACATGATTCTCCTCCGATCCCAATATACAGTTGTTACTTAATCAACAGTTGAGTGGACGGTTGAGATCACTCCATGGTCTTAAAATAGGATATTATAGCTCTCACTCACTTGGTTCTCTATCCAATGGTTGCAATCACTCACAATCCAATGGTTACAATGAATCCTGATAAGGATCTGATGTTTCTTATTTTTTAATCACATGCAAATGGTTTGTTCCACTATCCTATGAAGGGTTTCGACCTTCAATCCACTCCTATAAAAACATAATATAAGTTTTTTCTTCTATGATCTATGATAAACATAGATCATTGAGCCAAATGAGATGAATGATCATAATTATACTTTGATCTGCTCTTTTTCTCAACTGAGTGTTCTTTCATGGTTTTAAACCCTAAAACCTGAAAAACAATGTTATAGAGTTCTATATTGGACTTATTATCACTCAATAAAGAAATAATGACAGAGGTATTCAATCTTTCATTAACACAAAGATCCTATAAACAAAAAATTCTATTAATGAATTATTGTACATGGTGTTACAAAGAAAACAATTCTCCTTCCTGATTCACAATATGGGCATTTCTTCTCTTTGGATCAATCCTCAATAATCATTGTTTCCTCAACCTTTTTATGATTCTCCACTAAATTATCTAGACTTTCTTTCCCTCCGGCTTACAAATTAATACAAAAGGAATTTGAAACTACAATTTGTTTTAGATCCTAAAATCACACACAAATATTTTAGGATCTTGTAAACCCACAAAATGCTCATTCTAGATCAACAATATTCTCAATAGAGATTAAAAAAACCCTAATATCCTTCTAATTCCTCAAAATGATCGAGAACTAACTCAATTACAATTCATTCCACAACTAATACAACTTTTCTACAATTCCTTCAAACATAGGAATTTTCATCAATTAAACAATTAAATTGAAATAAACCCAAGACCCCTAGGTATAGTCAAACATGCTTGATTTTGGAGACATGATGCTTCTCCATTAGACTCCAGTCTCCCAAGGAACAAATTTTTTTCATGATCACTTGATTATGAATTCCACGACTAAATTTATCTCGGGTCCCATACTTTATGTTGTTGCTTGCTTGTCTTGTTGTCATGTTTCTTCCTTGTTGATGTCTGCAAATTTCCATTTTCTCTGCTGATGTAAATATCATTTTCTTAATTATGTATTTTACTATACATATTCACCATCAACATCCTCATTTCGTCAATCTCCATGTCTAGTATATTTTCTAGCTAGTACATACTAGTAAAATTTGTTGTTGTTGTTGACTAGTTGTTGCATTTCTTCTTCTTCATATACCTATCGCAAAGTATTTGAATATTCAAATCCTTTGTATAAAAATGAATTATATATTTATGATTCTTACTCTCAATTATGCAATCTCCCTTATCAATCCTTGGATTGATCCACCAATCCTCAAGCATCTTCAGTTCTTCATCAAAGTTAGTCAGTGCACTATATCATAGTGTTGTACTTTAAATTCTTCCTTTTTTTCTGCAACAACAAACTTCCTCATATCTTCATCACTTAATAAAAAATGATCTAGGTACTCATGATCATCATGAGAAAATGTTGTCACCTCATTGTCTATGACAGAATTATGAATGTGTTTTCCTTTTCTTTCTTCGACACCTGTAAACAAAAACCAATGATCATTTGTAAAACCATGAGACTCTAAAGCATCATATAGTACTTATAGCATCATCTCGATCTTCTCCAATGAATCATCAGGTACCTTATCTCCCTCTCCTGGCATCATCCTCTTTTTCTAGTAGGAGCACCTCATCAGACTTTCATCAACATCTACTTCTTCAACAATTTCAATTGCAAGTTGTGTGTAGTCCTTCCTTTGGCTACCTTCATGATATGACAATATCTCATCCTCTTTAATAACATAATTTTTGTTATGTTTTGTTCTTATTATTTCAGAAAGAATACCTCAATCTTCAGTAGTCTATATGAAATTTCCAGATGATTGTCCAAATTCTTCCCTTTCGCAACCTGTAGTCATACACAAATCATCAGATTCAAAAACATAAATATTTGTAGCCTTATTTGATTCCCCCCTCATGATATCATGATGTTGATATTAACTTCCCAAATAGTTCATGAAGATCTCAACAGGTCTCTCTTATTCCTCATCCTTTCCAAGAATATCTCCTTGCTATGGTTCACAAAAGTGAACTTATATCAGTGACCTCTTCTTGAACTTAGCTCCGCTGATTTTATCCTTCTTCAGAAAAGCACTCAACCTGCACTTCAAGATACTCAATCTTATCCTCAGATTGCTTGCAAATAATTGCATCATATTCCACTTGACTTTCTTCCTTAAATTCCATCATTTTCTATGGTTTTCCTCAATATTATTTTGTAGAAGTTTTCCAATGTAACTGAGTTGTTCTCTTAACTAAACCACTCCTCTATCTTTATACTCTTGACTCATCATTTTTGTTCCTTTTTTCTTGGCATATTCATTTCCTCTATTGTGTCTTCTTCTAGACCCTTCATAATGACCATCAATAGTCATTTTCATCTCTTCTCTTGTGAACTTATCCTAGTCCAATGTGAGTTGCATCAAGCCCCTCTCTGTACAAAATCTCCTCATCTACTACCTAATACCTCACCAATATTCCCTGTGAGTTGTAGCCTTTTGGTATTAAATGTTTTGTCCACTAGAACCTTCTGAGCACTCCTTTTCTCTGCTTTGGCTCTGCACTTTTGATCACCTTCCTTGAGAAATTCAATGGTTGTTCTCACTTCCAATCCTCAGTTGAAAGTGTTACAACAGTCCTTGTTGTAAGTTTTTGCCACAATCTTCTCTACTTGAGAGATCTGCTTTCCCTCTATCACAACTCTACTGGTTTTAATGTTGCTACCATATCCTTTTGTTGCTACCTGCTAATTAACACTAACAATGTTAATAAAAAACCAGAGATAAACATAAAATATAGCTTCAGGATCTATTATGATTTATTGTCTCTCAAATTCAATGATTTTTAATGGACAAATATCCATCACAACACTTCTGCAATTTCCTCACCCATTTATCTGTGCATGCTCTCTATAAATCAAATCAAATTCTTTGTTGGACGCAATCCATTTTTGTAGATTTCCTTTTTTTGATTTCAAAGAAAAACTGTTCTTTGATACAAAAAATGATGACCCACCAGGTCGATTTCCCATAGGTATGAAAAATTCATCCAACGAATTTATGCTCAACTCAGATCAAGTTTTTCACTAAATTTAAATGCAAGGTCAAAACCTCCTTCTAATAGAGTTTTGGAATCAATCTATTTTGAACCAATATGTTAGCACTCAAAATGTGTTCTCATCTTCATAAAAATATATAACATAACCATGGTATTTTCTTCTAAATTTCTCTTCCTGTAGGGAATACACCATGTGACCTCGGGCTATGAGCACGAGCTTAACCTTATCACCATTGGGCTCAACTCTCCTATAGACCTATCCAAATTTTTGTTTCCTTTCAGTTTCCTCTATTGATCATCATGGAATGGATGATCTTGATATCTCAATAGAATATTATAGCTTGGAATCCTCATCATTGATCTATCATAAGGTATAATGGTCACACATCATCACCCATCACTTCTACTACACCATTTTCTTCATCCGTCAACCTGCATATTCCTTCCATGTGTCCTTCTCTCATTCATGCACTTTATTTCCATGTATCCTTACCACATTCGTTGATTCCACATTTGGGTCTCATTCAACCAACATGTGTCCTCTTATGAAACATTGATCTAATCAACTTCGAGTAGATATGAGTCATCTATCATTGTCCTTCTATCGAAGTCTCTTTAGCTAACTGACTCTGATGGATCTATTCCAAGATCCAATTAAATGCTTCCATGTGTCACGTCATCACGTACTACTCTAGATCATTCCAAAATCATCTCATTCATCCATCACATTGCCTCTGTCGGAGTATTTTCCATACTTTGACTCTAAAATACAGACTCTGAAACACTTTATGCCATTTCTTTGGATCCCTAGTCCTTCACCATCCTCTTTCGTTGATCTATATCACATCACGTGATATGTACCATTAATCAGACCTCCCATCATTCAAGTACTTCTAGTTGATCTACTCCTATTTACTAACTCTGAATGTCTTCAAACTTTGTATCTGCACCATTGATCTATATTTTTTTATCGATCATTGTCATAGATCAGACTTCACCTTTCGGAGTTCCTAACAACTTACACTCCGATATTTAGACTCTAAAATATCTTTCACCATCGAATGACTACCCTATGATCCCAATCTATGGTTGGGACTTAATCAAAGGTTGAGTAGATGGTTGAGATCCCTCCATGGTCTTACAATAGGATCTTGTGGCTCTCACTCACTTGGTACTCAATACAACGGTTGCAATCTCTCACAATCCAACATTTACAATGAATATCAAAAAGGATCTGATAGTTCATGTTTATCAGTCACCTACAAAGGGTTCTTCCGCTGTCTTATGAAGGGTTTTGACCTTCAATCCACTAGTATACAAACATAATATAATTTTATTCTTCCACAATCTATGAGTTACATAGATCATTGATCCAAATGTGATCAATGACTATAATTATACTTTGATCCACTCTCTTTTTCAAATGAGGGTTCTTCATGATTTTAAACCCTAAACCATGCAACACAATGCTATAGAGTCATATCTAGACTTATCATCACTCAATACAAAAATAATGTCATAGGTATTCAATATTTCATTAACACAGAACGCCCATAAAAACTGAATTCTATTAATGAATTACTATACACAAAGTTACAAAGAAAACGATTATCCTACCTGATTCACAATCTGGGCATTTCTGCTCTCTTGCTCAATTCTCAGTAATTGTCCTTTCCTTACCCTTGGCCTGATTCTGCACTAAATTTGCCACACATGCTTTTCCTCATCCTTACAAATTAATACAAAAGGATTTAAAAACTACATTTTTCTTTAGATACTAAAATCACTCATAGAAATCCCTTAGGATCCTCTAGATCCACAAAATCCTCATTATAGATCCAAAATATAGTCAAGAGAGATACAACCAACTCTATTATCTCTCTAATTCCTTATAAATCTCAAAAAATAACTCAATTACAATGCATTCCACAACTAATATAGGTTTTCTATAATTCCTTCAAACATAAGAATTGTCATAAATTACACAATTAAATTCAAATAAACCGAAAACCCCTAGGTCTAGTCCAACATGCTTGATTTTGGAGGCACGAGGATCCTCCATCAATTTTCTAGATATCATCATTTATGCATTGAATTCTTGATTTCCAACAAGTATCCAAAAACTCAAACTGACGCACATTGGAAGAACTGGACTTGGATTGCATTAACAAAACTTTATTTAGCACACTCTTTTTGTCAATCCTCTTTCATCTACTTAAGTGCGTGAAAACCTGGAATAATCATTTAAAACTTAGTTTGTGTGTATGCACAATATTTACCCAAAACTTTAGGTACCAACAGTCCCCCGCCACTATTACTTGGCTCATCCTCGAGCTAGTTGCATCATCAAATGATTCCACAAATGGAACTACATTCTTGAGTTCTTGTATGAACTCCTTGAACTAGAATTCAGGTTCCTGGAGGATTCCTTTGATTTCCTATGTGAGATAAATGACTGCATCGACATCGATTGTCATAAACCGAGGAATAGATCTATTGTATAAATTTTCGTAATTATGGGCCTCGCACCAAATAACACATTTGTGAGTTGGGTGTAAATGATTAAGGCCTTATCAACAACAGAAGTAATGATTTTTGATATAATATACTTCTCAACCCAAGATATAGTAATCTGTTTTATCTTTGATGCAATAGTTTTCATCACAACTACGCATTCTCTGATAGGTAACAAGGCTAAGTTACTATTTTGTTCTGCAACCTCATGCCTGGCTGCATGGATTTTATCACCAATCACAATCAAATTGGGAGGGTGCATATGAGTCCACAATTTGAAGCTACAATAAATAATAGTCGAAAATGTTGTCACTCTTTGTTGGCCATCTTGGACAACTGTACTTGTCGATCTCAGTTTTGGATATGATTGAATTTTCATCGAGCTCATTTGATGGAGGGGCGGACAAAGAGATGTAAGTTGTGTATACAAATTTTGTAGGAGGACCTTGATGGTAGATATTTTTATATGGAGGGGAATGTCGTGACCATGTGTGGAAGTAGTCAGTATCTATACACATAAATTGTCCACTTTCCTAATAATATCAGGGAACATTGTACTAATTTTAGTGTATTGAGCCTAGTATGTTGCATGCGATGCATCTTATGTATCTTACTTATTCTACAATGCATGGTGATCTTGAACATCCTTGTGATAATGCTCGCATGTATGACTATGCGTGGAAATTTCTACTTGGTGTTGGAGGTGTAACTTTGCATGAACATAGCTAAGTTTGTGATGTCATTCACTCAACTCCAAAAGTAAGGTGGACACATATTCTTGCACTATTGGAGTCAAAATAGGTGCCAAAAAAATACCGATGCTATTGAAATCTACTAGAATTGGTGCCAATGGGTCAAATATAGGAACCTGTGTGAGAGTACTGGAACTTCTCCCCGAGGACGATGGTTGCGATAGATTTTCTAATGAGGATGTTGTGCCCTGAGTTGTCAACATAGATGGTTGACGTTATGAGTAGAATAGGAGCATTTTGTTTTTGCAACAAAAAATATTTTTTGAGTGAATTTATCAATGTTACGACACTCGATGCCATCTAACTGCAATCCTAATGTACATGGAGAGTGGTAGAATGAATGGCTATACTAGTTCATGGTCGTTTTTCACTAGATTGGGTTGACTGTGCGGAACGTTGCACGAGACGTGGGTCTTGAGGGATCTTGGACTTGGTATTGTCATTATATCCCCCAAGGGGGCACCGTGTTCTATGCCTATAAACACATTTCCTCAGCTCACTTTCAGTCTTGATTAATCTTAGTGCATCTTTAGAGAGTCTCCATTATTTCATGTGGGACTGGTCATAGATGTGTCACCCATTTAGTGATACCTTTCTGGATGTCCTCTTATGTGACATATAATGAAATTAGTGCCATTGCATCCCCCTATTAATATTTGGGATAGATGAACACATTATGAAATGGTTTCTTCAATAAGTTGTTGGTACCAGCTTTGAAATGCTTCATCATGGGATTTTTGGATGGCATGGTCCTTGTTTTCATGTAATGGAAGGAATTAGGGAGCATCGAAGACATGTCCCCTCCTATTAGTATGTTCAAAACCCAAAGGGGAACTCCAGAGCACCATGGAAAGGAGAAATAATATCCAACTATAATGAAAATATTTCTTAGATTCCTAGGCATCCAAATAGTCATCGATGAACTCATTCATTACATATTGAGCCCAGGACATATAGAAACCTACTAGGCACTGCTCAGAAACTATGACCACCTAGAGTGGACACTCCTCCTTTGAAAAGTTGCATAGGATCTTAGAGGTGATCAAATGAGTAGAAGATATAACTAGTGAGGAATTGATTTCCAAAAAGATCACTCCATGCATTCCTGGACGTGTATTGTACGTGACATAAACTTCATTTTGGGAAATATATTTAGTGGTTAAATATTTATTCAACTCTTCTCCATGCATGGGTAACCCATTTACCCATCGGATTGATGCTTCGTCAATCAGATATTTCTATCCTAGCCAAAAGTATCCACCATGGAGGTGGGTAAGTAAAAACAAAATGCAAATGGTTACCATATTGCTATGCCTAAAGTGAGGGAAATAAACCAAAGATAGGATGTCAACTTGTCAAAGAGGCTTGTACCAACCTTGTTTGAGCACTAACTATTGACGGTCTGTACTATAAACCATTTTGGAATAATTGTGAAAGTCTGGGGCGAGGAACTGACCAAGGTATTCAACATCATAATCGATGAATTGCACATTCTGCACTTTTCTCATCAAAGATCACATGAAACTTACATGCCAATGCAACAATGTCTCTAGTATTTGTCAATGTGGTCAGCTTGATAAAGCCATTGAAACTATTTCAACTGGGTGGTGCATATGTCTAAAGTTGGGCTGAAGAGACTATATTTGTTCTTTCTTTCTCTTCTATTGTTCGAGCATACTAAATTGTAAACCATTTTTTATACAAGGAGGAAGGTCGGTGCTTAGCGAGCCAAGTATTAATTCAAAAAAGGTAAAGTTTCTCGGTGGGTATGATGGTGCAACTAAGAGGAATACATGAGGTATCATCTCAGTCATCCCAGTATCATCTCGGTTGTCCTGGTGTCATCTCAGTATCATGAGGTATAATATTTATCCATTCATCCCTTCTGGAACATCCAACCTTATAACATCTTGATCATCCCATTAAATATAAATGATTTGGAGTTTCATGAGGCATCCCCATCATCATTCTATATTTTCGAGACATTTTTTCCCTTCTGCATTGATGATGAATGAACACCTAGTTTTATCACCAAACATGCATAATCTATTCATGATATTTTAACATTTATTGTTGATTAACGCCTTAATAGCCTCTCCCTTAGATATTGTATAATGAACACATCACCTTTTTGATGCATGAAAATACTAGGACCATAGAAATTTGATTGTGATAATGACATATTTTTTCATGTGCAAGCCTTACTCTCTTAGGGAGTCACACATGCATCATGCACACCCTTGCATGATTCCATCCTTTGTTAATTGATCACAACAACCCCTGGTGGGCCACAACAGCTTTTCATGCGTATCCATATAATCAGTTTTGACCATTGTGAGACCGATCTTAGACTTTCTTGATCTAATGGAATCCACTCTCTATCCCCTACTTATTTATTTTTGTGTCATTTCCATTTCTTCTCAATGGGGTTTAGTGGGATTGAACAAGAAGACATCTATTCTTCTACCGCATATGGTGCAACGAGATCGATTCTTCACACATGTGGCTCCTTTACATGCCCCATAGAAAACCAAGGATCTGGGGGAACATACTTCTTTCTAGGAAACATGCGCAGGGACTTTAGGTATCGGTTGTGTGTCCCATGCCTCTTCTTGGAAATACACCACCATTCACATGAACACATGTACCAACAAATATCTACATCTTGTCTAATTATTTCTTGCATGGATTCTTCCACTGCTACCCATTCATGAAAAGGGTCTCGATGTGCTAGACATGGATTCTTTCCAAGAGAGAGCCTCTTATAGATACCTCTGTGTTACTCATTGGACATCTTCATGATTCCACACCTCCTCAATTGAACTTTTTGTCACATGCTACAATTCTTCTCACATTCTTTCTTCTTCGATGGCCCTATGCGCATCGTTCAAATATTACTCTTGTTGAGTAGCCTTGAACTTATGAGGGGGTTGTGTGGCCCTTCTTATCTTCCCCTCCATCCTTTCAATCCATCTTTCACCGTGATCGAAGTCCATCCCTACCTTCACTCCTCCTTAGGTTATCACCCTGACATCAACCTTCTCATCCTTCTTCTTATTTCTACGTGACTCTACATGCATCATGTTGCAATGTGTATTCTTCTCTTCCCACTTTTTCAAAAACTCAAGATACTCTTTTGTGACATTATTAGGGATGTAAAATTACCCACAGAGAGAACATTGTTTGGTACAAAACCTTGACACATGAGAAATCTCTCCACATTTAAAGAAAATGAGGGGCCTACCTCCCCCTCCCCCATATCTTTATCCACGACCACATCCATAGCCACCTCTCGGACCTCCTTGATATCCACCTCTCACAACAACACCACAATAACCACCCTTCTATTCTTCTTGTACCTAGACTACAACATGAGTATGATCTTGCATAATCTAGAGTGACCGGTATTTTTTGACATCATGTCCCACGAATTTACAAAACTCACAGAACGAGGTATGATCTGTCTTCTAATATTTCTCCAACATTGGGAATTGAGGTGTCATATGTCCCCACTATGTGAAAATATAACAACATTCTGTCTAAGGCCCAATTGGGAATGGAATAGGTGCTCACATCGCCACATAATTTCTAAGTACAGGGAACTTGTCTCTCCAATTCCCCTGAGATCGAGACACAATACACTATATGTTCTCTCGCACAAAATTTTCCTTCTCTATATATTATAATTGAATCATTAGATTGGACAGTTGTGACTGCAATTGCATCAGTCCTTATGATGTCTCTCCTCCACCTAGTGTAGCTTGTAGGATCATTTTGATTTCCACTGCTTCTACATGATTCGACACTTTCTGTTGGCTGAGCGAGATTCGAATACGGGGGAGTAATCCCATAGTAAACCATTCTCTATGTTGTACATCCTTGATCTGGAACATCATTCTATCTAATAAAATATTGAACCATTGGTCATAATCCCACATAGTTTCTCCTTGTTTCTTCTTATTTTCCTTGATCTTCGAAGTACACTTAGACTCTAAGTTATGATTTTGAAATTTATTAAGTAGACATCTCTTAATCTCTATCATGGACATTTTCTTTCTAGTTTGTATAACAGACTTGTACTTCATATACCACATCGTGGCTCTATCCCTAAATGTGGTCTCTAGCTATGCAATATTTGATGCCTCATCTTCGATCTTCTTCACAGACAATATCATTTTTCATCTGAACTAATGTTTCCTTGCATCATATCTACCTATTCCACGAAACATGGGTAACCTTAGGGTACTATCCTGATTCTCCATCCTCAATATTGAGTTATTCTCTCTGATCTGACTACTGGGTGTCGGGATTCTCAATACCAATACTCTTCTTGGTGAACTAACATTGAATCTGCCTTCTTCTTTGCTCATCATGTCTCTTCTATCTCCTTCTACTCTTTCTCCTGTTACAATAATCTCACTATATGTTGTTCCTTCTTCTTGATTACAAATGTGCAAAGGGGGTGGTTGAAAGTGAGGGTAACTGCATCTTATTCTAGAATATCTTGTGAGGCGACCCAAAGATTTTCCTACCTGTACCTACGTAATATCATCTAGTATCGCTAACTCCTCTTTCACACCACTAGGATATCCTCCATCTTCCTCTCCTTTTGTTGTTCTTATACTTTGTGTCTCCTCTTCCTTTGAGTTTGTCGCATTATGCAACAAACAAGGGGCTCAAACTTCATCTTCTGCTCCCCTATTACTACTACTACTATTACTCGTATCCCCACTGGACACCCTACTCTCAATGTTGCACCTCTTTGCAGGCCTATCTTCATATGTACTCCTCTCTAACACAACACACCCTTCTACAGTTCCTCCTAGTGTGATATCCTTTCTCTTGATCTTGGGTCTGACCCCTCATTGTGCATCCCTTTCTATATTCTTTCCACCTCCTTGTTACACTCTCATTCTTCACTCAACTCTTCTTGTGTATATCTTGGCTCTTTCTCTCCTTTTCTATTCTAGGTCCATACCATTCCTCACCTCATCTCAAAAACTTCTGGATCATCCTCAATGGATCCATCTCCTTTCTCATTTCCCCACCATATTTTCACTACCCGCAACACTATGGGAATCTACTTATCCTTCTTGTTGAGCTCCATGCACATCATCCCTTTCTTCGTGAACAACATTTTTATCCAAAGTGGAATTTATTCTATCAACCTTATTCTAGGACCTTCCATGAACTTCCTTTAAACTTCATTAAAGGAATCATTGTATTCCATATAAAATTAAATTATATACCCTTCCTTCACTCGAGAAAACTAGAAATCAATGTCTAAATTCCACTTGTTGTTCAATTCCTTCTTCCTATCAATCATGGATTGATCCCAAAATATCATTTCTAGTGGCCTCATAGTAGTATTAGTGGTAGTCTTCCTTCTCAAACATTCATACAACATGGATACAAATTCATCAAAGAAAATGTCATACATATCAGTGTAGAGATACCTATCTTTCCATCACTCCACATTGAAATTCAGGTCTTGAATTTCCCTTCAAGAACATTCATCTTCCTTTGTAGTCACCCAACATTGATTTTCCTCTCAAGTTGGATACCACCTCTTTAATTTAGTTTGTCATTCAATACAATACTTTCAGGTCCCGACAAATAAATAATTTATTGGGTCATTTTAGGCTTGCGTGCATCCTTCCTAACATTGGGGGTTTAAGACCCAAGGTTCATCGAGATTTGACCAAAAAAACCCGAAGGCATCAACATGTCAATCCTCAAACAAGAATGAGAAAGGTGTCACCCGAGATTCCATGAGTATTATAGAGAGTATTTGATCATGTGTTGGGGGTGAAGGACTAATGCCACAGATATCCATCACAGATTTCATTTTATATCAATCATTGTATCTTCCTTAACATATGATAAAACATAAGGACAAAAACATATTCATTTAGACACATAATTTACACACGATAGGTGCATAGGTTTTCTATCTTGTAGAGCAACCTCTTATGGATAATAAAGTCATAGTTATCATCACGCTCTTATACATAAATCTATCCCTATATTTATTAAAACACCTCTTTAAAGTCCTCATCATATGTGTATGACTCTTTGTATGCATCATGGGTAAAATTATATTGGATGTGGGTGGCCTTGAAAGCATTTCTACCAATTTATTAGTGATTTCTTTCTTGTATTTGATGACTAGAAGAAATTGTTGCCAAAACCCCATCCACTTGTAGTGTATAGTTTATTAAAACATTTTTTGGGGCCTGAAATACTATAATGGCTATAAATCAATGTGGATAATCGTTTCCTTTCCCATTATATAACTCTTCCACTTATCAACAACTTGAACAATGGCACAGAGTTCCTAATTAATTGTAGGGTGGTTCATGTCTCCCCCATGAAACCTTTCTGAATGATAGAATATCGGTCTACCTAAAGTCATGGAAATATACCCAATGGTCCTATGCATGCCCAATAGGGTAAAAATGGGACTTCATGAAGGTTTTGAACACATCCCATTTAGTTATTGGTGGATCACCCTCCAACCTAATTGTCTCTATGTGGATTTCCTACTATGTTAGTGCATGTCCCTTAAGTTTCAATCTAGCAAAAGAAATGTTTTCATCTTCATCTATATTATGGATATTGAAATAGAACTTTAATTATTGTAACCAATGTTTCAACTTAACAACATCAATCTCACCTTCACAAGACTTGATGTCCACTTTTTCTTCTATTTTAAACAAAGGTTGTGAAGGAATAATAGCATTGGAACTTGGTTTCTCTTTCTCAAGATCTTTTCTCAACTCCTTTTTCCTGGGTATTCATTGTCTCTTATTTCTCATCCAATCCAACTTACGAGATAGAGCCATCAACCTCCGAGAAAGGTCCAAACTTGTTCACCAAAGTGACCATGAGGAAGGTCGTGTTGTGAGAGAGATCAACAACTTTCCATTCAAGCTTTGCAAATATATCTTCTGCTACATACTGAGGGTTTATATGAGCAGAGTCATATGCCATGCCTAGGGTTATTTTAATTCTCTCTTAAGCCAATTCTAATATCCTGTAGGGGCCGAATAGATTTTACATCAATTTATTTCATAAACTAAGACAATAATTTCATAATAGCATAATAATGTTCATAATAGGAACTTTCGTAACTTAAATTTTACAATGAATAACAAATTTTTCTAACATAATGCATAATTTTAAATAAATACCTAAGTCTGATGCTAATAATCCTTCGTTTGTCTGCTTCTTGCCTCCTTGACTGCTACTGCAAAACACTGCCCAAAACCTAGTTCCTCCCTGCCAACTAGGTAACTTTCTAGCTCCAGGATATCATATGGATATCTTGTCCCCCGTGCCCAAAACCTCCAGCAACCCCGGTGCCTGAATGATACAATCCCACTCCCAAAACTCCACCTCTCTCTGCAAATCCCAGAGCTCCCAAAATCCCTCTCCCATCTCCCGTAGAATGACCTCCCATAAACCTCCTTCCCCTCCATATTCCTCCTTCATCGACTCCTCCCCTCATTTACTCCCTACCTAACCCATTTATTACCTTCTTATCATTTCCCGTTAATGCCCCTTATCCCCTTTATTTAATATCTTATCCCTTTCATGTACGTAACTCTTTAATTTAATAAAATAATTTATTATCCTCCTTTTATTTCTTTACCTTATTAA
>JZKD02S2067785.1:27275-42599 GCA_000966675.3 Picea glauca | reverse complement strand
GTGCCCAAAACCTCCAGCAACCCCGGTGCCTGACTGATACAATCCAACTCCCAAAACTCCACCTCTCTCTGCAAATCCCAGAGCTCCCAAAATCCCTCTCCCATCTCCCATAGAATGACCTCCCGTAAACCTCCTTCCCCTCCATATTTCTCCTTCACCAACTCCTCCCCTCATTTACTCCCTACCTAACCCATTTATTACCTTCCTATCATTTCCCGTTAATGCTCCTTATCCCCTTTATTTAATATCTTATCCCTTTCATGTAAATAACTCTTTAATTTAATAAAATAATTTATTATCCTCCTTTTATTTCTTTACCTTATTAATTAATGAGTTAATTAATACTTAAATTAATCATTGACAATCATGAATAACTAATTAATAATAATTAATTAGTTAATGTTATTTTAAGAAATAATTATGGTTTAGCTAATCTTTTAGGACGGTTATATTATTAAATTAATTATAATTAATAATCATATACACTTATTTAAGTAGGGTCGTTACAAATCCTATAACTTCCCACAAACACCCCAAAGAAAATTGTTCTAATACTAATATTATTAGTAGAATGCTATACATATTCCATTATAATAGATCATCACAATAAATATTGTATTATGCTAAAATATTTTATTATGCAAGTAGTTTTCCTTAGATCTCGTATTTATTATAAGTATTGTATTATTGAAATTTATGAAACAATTCAAATACAAAACTGAAAGAACAAGAAAATAAATGGAGGTCATCTACACAAATGAACACAAGATGTATCCTAGGAAACTTGAAATGGGAGAAAACTTGTCTGGAAGGAAATGTCTATATGCTCTCCTCTCTTTTCTTTAGTTATGAAAATGAAAATACAAATAAATGGGCACTCACTTTGAAGTTTTCTTTGACACTATAGCTTGAATGGGTGGTACATAATGTTATTCTTCCTCCTTTATTCTCTAAAATCACACTCCTAGATGTTCTATTCAATTATGGAACAAGTACAATTCCAAATGAATGGAATCCCCTCTCCTCCTAGTGGCCCAGCATCAAACATAGTCTCCTGGCCATCTAGGATTATAGTTTTTGCATGTCTAACCCTGCCATTAGAGTTAGGATTTTGGACCTTCTAGAATATTCTTTAAAGTCCATAGATGACTAGCCCACATGTGAGCAATGGGTGATGATGTGACATCCACTCTATACCATGGTGATCCACTCTATACCATGATGGTCAACAAAGTTGGTCATCTTGGGAGAGGCGTCACTTTCATATACTAGCTCTAATTGGGGTGATTTTCACACAAAGACAAAGGTGTCTATGTGTAGAACAAAGTAAAGGGGATAAACGATATGTTTGTAATGTTTTGACTCAAAAACATGTCCTTTGATGCCACAACATAACTTCCGGACCTCAAATCTCCAAACTAAAACCTACCACTAAAATGGGCCCTCCAACCAATTCCTCCAATTTTTCCATGAATAAAATACCAAATTAGATAAAAAATTATACAATATTGCATATCCATAAGTTTGTTGCTCAAATTGTAGTGCATTATCTATTAACTTAGATACGTTCAAAATGAATGTACTTGTTTAGGAGATTTCAATTTATAAAGGTGTAAAGACATTGCCGCCTTATAATTCTTGTTACACAGGCAAACATGCAACGTTCCTTAATAAAACTATCAAAATGGTAAGATTTTCTTTAATTATATGTATGTTTTGACAAGGAACTTAAGGAAACTCTTCCCTCTTATAGGTTCGAAACGTTCGCCTCAAACACACGATTATTATGAGAATTTTTTATTTTTCAAAGACAACTGGTTTATCTTAAAAATAGGGTGTTAAGTTATAGAATTTTATATATTTTTTTTAATAGAGAAGTCGCCCAGCAATGTGGGAACAAATTAAACCTAAAGTGGCTTGGAACTTTTCACAAAGTTAAAATGGCTTTAACAAACCAAACATAAAGTACTTGGTCTTTACCAGCAAAGTCAATGTGGCTTGGCGTTTTCCAAGAAAGTACTAACTTTCTAAGATGCCCGATTATTTGCCTTTACTTTTATTACCGACTGTTAAAACTTAATTATTTAACTAACCAAAATATTAAATAAGAAGATATGCTCTGGACACATTAATTGTGCAGTTCAGTGAGAGGAACTGAAATGATGCATTGATAAATCACTCCAACCAGTCTTGTGAGAATCACATTTGTAGTGCATAAATAGTTAGCAGATCCTACAGTTGCCACTGATAAGGGGTTTAGCAATGTGGTTCTTAACAAATTGCAGTGTCATTTCTTAATGCTATTTATGCCGAATTTATGATAGTATATGCTCAGATATTTACTGCTTGATATCTTGGCAAATACATCTAATGGTCCGAATCTTTATATTTACATATATATATATATATATATATATAATCAGATATCTGAACATAGACATTGACATTTAGCCATGTAAATCTGAACGTCTATAACAATATGTTAACTATTAAACAGTGAACTATCAGCATTTATAACTATATGATGAATTTTAGAAAGTTAAATATGTGGACAACTACATGTAATATGTAAATTCTCACATATACAATAATAAAAGTTACATAGCTAGTATTTAATGTTGTTTCAAAGGAATTTTTTTTTAGATATTTTTTGGTGATGATGATGATGATTAATGTTCATTGGAACTTTAAGAAAGTAAGAGATTACTTAAAAGATTTCACAATTTTTGTGTTTAGAAAATATTGAAAGAAGCATTCCAAGATTACCACGGTTTTGATGACTTATGAGGTTAGGAAGGTCTATATTGTGGCATTTTTTTTTTTAAATTGGGATCTAATATGGGTTTATGTAAGGCAATCTAATAGGAAGTGATTTTCATCTTCTACTAGCTTAGTGTCACAAAGATGACAAATACTTTCATCTCACCTTGTTTTTGGAGTTGTCCCATACTCAATTTCACTATATAACTAGTGAGAGTTTGTTCTTATTTTAACAATGCTGATTTTCTTTTTGTTAAGAAAATCAGCAAGAAGAAAACAATAATATAGAATATCCACCATAAAATATAAAAAGTCAAATAATAATATAAAATATAGAAAATCAAGTAATAATATAGAATTATATTATTTGTATAAGTTTTGATGACAGTTTGTCACCATGCTTGTTGAAATTTCTTAATCTAAATTGTGTAAAAAGTATATCCACAATTTATATCTAAAATTTTTCAAAATAAACTATACAAAAAATTTCGAGATAGACTATACTCTTGGATTCTATATGTATGGGGAAAAGATTGTGCGCCAGTCATAGTGATAGAACCACCACATATTGAAATAGTTTTTCAAGTGACCATTGAGAAAAGCTAATAGGGATCAAATTCAGTCCAAGTTCCACTTAGAAATGGATTCACATTCATCACTGTCTGAAAACACTAACTTATCTATGTGGAAATCCACTTTGATGTGCTTATATATGAAGATAAGTATAAGGTCATGTCAGCCACCTAAATACAAAGCATAAATGTTTAAAAAAATCAACTTGTGGTTTGAGATAGTTGTAAGCTATATTAATATAGCTTCATCTTAATTTGAAATATATCAATTTAAGTGATTAAATAAATATTTAAAATGATTATAATTTTAAAGTAATTTAAAAAAATATTTATATTTAATTTTTTTTAATAGACATTTAAAATCTCAAATTAAGATACACTCTAAATCCACTTCATTATGAGATAATTTACGAACCATCTAATTTATTGACTATCAACTACTCTATTAAACATAGAACACAAGTACCTATTTGTCTGGTATGTACTAATGGAAACTAATTGAGTTGAAACTTTTTTTTTAATTCCAATCTACATAAACCACAAAAGATCATAAAATGTATACATTTAAGGTGGCCTGGTTTATAAATTAATAATATACATAACTGCCCTTAATAAAGCTATTCCCAAGAATCTAGATTTATTTTATAATTGTTGAATTTATTATGTATATTTTTTATTTTAATGATTAGCTAATATCTTTTAATAAAATTATGTTTTTTTTTTTTTACTTTATATTAATTAATTTTTATTTATTTATTATATTTTAAATATTAATTATTTATATTGTTAATTTATTATGATTAGCTATATTTATTTTCATCACTAATATATTTAAATTTGCAAATTGTATTTAGTCTATTTAATTGATCATTTTATTTTTCTTTTTACCTACTTCTCGTAACTCGTCACACTTTTTTTTTTTTTGAAAGAATTTGCATAGTGGCTAGATGATCAGTCCTGCAACTTTGTAGGAGGCTATGGGAGTCTATTCAGGCATCATGTTGGTCTCCATGCACATCATCGCTTTCTCCGCAATTTTTTTTTTTATCCAGAGTGGAATTTCTTCTAGCCGTCTTCTTCTAGGACTTTCTGTGAACTTTCTTTCAACTTCATTTAAGGAATTAGTTTATTCCATAAAAAAATGTAATTCTATACCCTTCCTTCACTCAATAAAACTACAAATCAATGGCTCAAGTCCACTTGTTGTTCAATTTCTTCACCCTATGAACCATGGCTTGATCCCAAAATATCGGTTTTAGTGGCCTCATAGTAGTATTAGTGGCAGTATAAATTTTCATCCATCCATATAACATGCATAGAAATTCATCAAAGAAAATTTCATACATATTAGTGTAGAGATACTTATCTTTCCATCTCCACACTGAAATTCAAGTCTTTACTTTCTTTTCAAGAAAACACATGTTCCTTTGTAGTCATTTAATATTGAGTTTTCTCCCAATATGGATACCACCTCATTATTTTCCTTGATCATTCAATACCAAACATCCAGGTCTTGAAAATGAAAATATATTGGGCCATTTCACGCTTGAGTGCATCGTTTTTAATGATGGAGGGTTAATACCCAAGGTTCGTGGGGAGTTGAAAAAAAAACCTAAGGCATCAACATATCAATCATCGACCAAGACTGAGGAAAGTCTCACCCAAGACTCCATAAGGATCACAAAGAATATCTGGTCTTGTGTCGGGGATGAAGGACTAACGACACAGAGATCCATGAGGGATTGCATTTTATATCATTCATTGCATGTTGCTTAACATATGATAAAACATAAGGAAAGCAACATATTCATTCAAATACATAACTGAAACACCATAGGTCCATAGGTTGTCTAGCTTGTAGAGCAACCCATTACAAAGAATATAGTCATTATTATCATCACACTCTTATACACAAAGATATACCTATAGTTTTTACAACATCTCTTTAAAGTTCTCATCATATGTATATTCCTCTTTGTATGCATCATGGGTAAAAGTATCTTGGGTGTGGGTGGTCTTGAAATCATGTCTACCAACTTATTAGTGCATGCAGAATATTTTTCTAGATAAAAATTGTGTGTGGTTTTCAAAACATCCAACATTTTGAGTGGACACTCCACCCATCACGAGGGACACAAAAATCTTGTATGGTAGAATAGAGTGAAGCTTGTATGGTAGAGAGTGTTGAGTTTTAAATTTATAAGATAAGAGGGTAAGTGATCATTGAAGTAGAGGGGTAAGAGAAAACATCAACTAATTTAGGAGTTGAGAAAAAAATATTAAAATAGTAGATAGAGATGAGAAAAATATAATGAAAAAGTAGGTAAAAATGGTTGGTTAGATTAAGGGAAGACTTAAATTAGGGAGAAATATTTTTATCCCTTAAAGAGATAAGAAATAAAGTGGAAATAATTGAATTTTAAAGTAATTAGTTGAAATGTGAGAAAAATATATAAAGGGAAGAGATTTATATATCTTAATAAAAAATGTAAGGATTAAAAATTAATAGAATTTTAAATAGGTAAGAATAAAATTGAAAAATTGAAAAACTTTTAATGGGAAGATAAAAATCAAAGAAGGGGGGAGATTTAAAAGGGGAAACAAAAGTAGAGAGAAAGTGAAGACTTAGCTCAAGGGAGGAGCGAGATCTAAAAAGAGGGAAGGATGGAGACAAATAAGAAAAAAGTTTAACCAGAGGACCCCTAAGGGTCAAGGTGGTGAATGGTGTGTTTCAAGGAATGGCTTAGTTTGTAGCCATCTTCATGGTTGAAATTATTAGCATGTTTTTTTATTTCAATGGTTTCTCGAATGAGGCGAGAGGGGTAATCCAAAGCATCGGCTAAAAAAAAATTTCGGTCAAAGAAAATAAGGTCCTTCGAATTAAAAGAGTGTTCAACAATGACTGATTTAGATATCCGATTATAAGTAGTATGTCTATATTCTCTTTGATCTGAGATTTAAAGGTTTTGGGGGTTTTCCCTATGTAGGATTTCTCACATGAGCAAGGGATTTGGTAAACTCCTTGGCCAAGCATCAGGTCGGGTTTATATTTAGTAGTTCTAAAGAGTTGTGAGAGGGTCTCGGAGGGCTTGAATACGATTTTGTATTTTTCTTAGCTAATATTTTTGAGATGTGATCATTGGTTCGCTGGATATAAGGAAAGGAGATGTGATCCTTAGGAAGGGAGGAGGGAGAGAGAATTTTTTGTTGTGGGTTGGTGGCTACAAATAAAGCTTGGTTGATTTGAGAGAGAGAGAGAGAGAGAATCCATTGGTTAAAAGGGTTTGGGTTTGGTGGGCCTGATCATTTTTAAGGAATTGAGGGGAGGAAATATGAATGGCTCAAGTAACCAAGGTTTTATCCATGATCAATTTCTGAGTTGGATGATGGTGGGAGATTGTATTGAGGTATCTATCAGTGTGAGATTTCTTCTTATAGACTTGGTGGGATATGGAGCCATTAGGAAGGCGAGAGATGAGGACATCTAAGAAATGGATTGAGTTTTTCTTTTCAGTTTCCATGGTGAATTGGATGTGGGCGGAAAGGTTGCTAAGACGGATGAAGAAACAATTTAAGTTCACTTGGCTATGAGGCCATATAAAAAACGTGTCATCGATAAACCGAAAAAAACACTTTGGATTGGGGTGAAAAATGCTTAGGGCTAAAGCTTTGAAATGCTTTGTGAATAGATTGGAAACCACTAGGGATAGGGATGACCCCATGGATGTGCCTTCAATTTGTTCGTAGCAAGCCCCTATAGGTGAAAAAGGTTGAAGAGAGGAAAATTTTGATGAGGTCCAGAGTTTTAGAGTCTACCGAGTTAGAGATTAGGGATCGGGGGACAGGGCTTCCATAATATTTTTTTTGGTGAAAATAGAGACCACGTCAAAGCTAACCATGATGTCTAGTTCAACAAGGTGAATATTGTGGGTTTCATGAATAAATTAGGTGGAATCTTTCATAAAGTAGGAGGTTTTTCCTATGAAGGCTTGGAGTTTATTTGCAAAAAAAAAGAGCAAGGGTTGGGGTGGGAGATCTTATGGTGCTCACTATGGGTCTAATACTAGATGACTAGATGAAACTATTGCCAAAACCCCATCCACTTGTAGTGTATAGTTTATTTAATCGTTTTTTGGGGCCTGAAATACTGAAGGGCTAGCGATCAATGTGGATAATGGTTTCCTTTCACATCATATGGTGCTTCCACTTATCAACAAATTGAACCATGACATAGAGTTCCTTATCAAATCTAGCATGGTTCAGGTCTTCCCCATGAAAACGTTCAGAAGGATATCATACAACTCTACTTAAAGTCATGCCAATATACCCAATGGTCCTCTACATGCCCAATAGGGTAAAACTGGGACTTGATGAAGGCATTGAACACCTCCAACTTATTTACTCGTGGATCACCCTCCATTCTAAGTGTCTCTATGTGGATTTCCCACTATGTTAGTACATGGCCCTCTAGTTTTAGTCGAGAAAAATAACTTTTTTCATCTTCATCTATATTATGGACATTGAAATATAATTCCAACTATTGTAACCAATGACACAACTTAACAACATTAATCTCACCTTGACAAGACTTGATGTCCACTTTTTCTTCTATTTTAAACAAAGGTTTTGAAGGAATAATGGCACTACAAGTTGGTTTCTCTTTCTCAAGCTCTTTTTTCAACTACTTTTCTGGGTCTTCATTGTCTCTTCTCTCTCATCCAATCCAACTTCTAAGATAGAGCCATCAACCTCCTATAAATCTCCAAAATTGTTTGCCAAAGAGGCCATGAGGAAGGACGTGTTGTGAGAGATATCAACGAATTTCCATTGAATCCTTGCAAATATGTCTTCTGCTACATATTGAGGGTTGTTATGAATGAATTCATTCACCATGCCTAGGGTTCTGTGACTTCCTTCTTGAGCCAATTCTAGGATCTTGCAACTTCCCACAAACAACCCAAAGAAAACTTCTCTAATACCAATATGATTAATCTCCATTAGAAATTTAAGAAAGTAAGAGATTACTTCTATTTCTTTACAATTTTTATGTTTAAAAAGCATTAAAAGAAGTCTTCCAAGATCACCATAGTTTTTATGACTTAGAAGGTTACGAATGTCTTTACTGTGACTACTTTTTAAAAAATGGGATCTAATATGGGTATATGCAAGGCAATTTAATAAGAAGTGTTTTTCATCTTCTATAGGCTTAGTGTCACAAAGATGACAAATTCTTTCAACTACAGTGTTTTGGGAATTGTCCAATACCCAAATTTTACTATATAACTCTTGAGAGTCTATTATTATTTTAGAGATACTTATTCTTTGATAATCAATATTATCAACAACCTCAAAATATTCTTTGATAACATTCCTATTCCTATGTCTGAAAATATTGAAAGAGTTAAGTAATAATATACAATGATATTATTTATATAAGTTTTCACACTTTATCATAATGCTTGTCAAGATTTATTTTCTTCATCTAAATTGTGTAAAATATATATCCACAATTTATATTAAAAAAATTTCAAGATAATTATTGGATTCTATATATCCATGTTTAAGATGATGAGAGAAGATTGTGCGACAGTCATAGTGAAAGAACCACCACATATTGAAATAGTTTTCGAGTAATCATTGAGGAAAGCGAATAGGGATTAAATACATATTGAAATAGTTTTCGAGTAATCATTGAGGAGAGCGAATAGAGATTAAATTCAGTCCGGGTTACACTTGGAAATGGATTCACATGCTTCAGTGTCTGTAAACACAATAACTTATCGATGTGGAAATCCACTTTGATGTGCTAATATCTGAACATAAGTATAATGTCATGTCAGTGAACTGAATGTAACGCAGAAATGTTTATAACAAAACTTGTGATATGAGACAGTTGTAAAGTATGTCATTTTAATTTGAAATATATTAAGTATTTAAAATCATTAAGTAAGTATTTAAAATTATTAAATTTTTAACTTAATTTTTAAAAACTAAAACTTAAAAGAATAGTTATAACTAAAAAAATTTAATTCTAATCTAAAAATTAAGATACACTATAGATCCACTTCATTACTCTCTATGAAGATAGATTGTATGAAATTCATGAAAGAAAATTTCATACATATCAATGTAGAGATATTTATCTTTTCATTTCCACACTGAAATTCAAGTTTTTACTTTCTCTTCAAGAAAACTCATCTTCCTTTGTAGTCATCTAATATTGAGTTTTCTCCCTAGATGGATATCACTTCATTATTTTCCTTGATCATTCAATACAAGACGTCTAGGTCTCGACAATGAAAATATATTGGGTCATTTCTCGCTTGAGTGCATCATTTTTAAAGATGGAGGTTTAATACCGAGGGTTCGTGGGGAGTTGAAAAAAAAAAGCCTAAGGCATCAACATGTCAATCATTGGCCAAGACTGAGGAAAGTCTCACCCAAGACGCCATAAGGATCACAAAGTATATCTGGTCGTGTGTCGGAGATGAAGGACTAATGACATACAGATACACGAGGGATTGCATTTTATATCATTCATTGCATCTTGCTTAACATATGATAAAACATAAGGAAAACAACATATTGATTCAAATACATAACTGAAACACCATAGGTCCATATGTTGTCTAGCTTGTAGGGCAGCCCATTACAAAGAATATAGTCATTGTTATAATCACACTCTTATACACAAATATATACCTATAGTTTTTAGAACATCTCTTTAAAGTTATCATCATATGTATATGCCTCTTTGTATGCATCATGGGTAAAAGTATCTTGGATGTGGGTGGCCTTGAAATCATGTCTACCAACTTATTAGTGCATGCAGAATATTTTTCTAGATAAAAATTGTGTCTGGTTTTAAAAACATCCAATGTTTTGAGTGGACACTCCACCCGTCATGAGGGACACAAAAATCTTGTATGGTAGAAGAGAGTGAAGCTTGTATGGTAGAGAGTGTTGAGTTTTAAATTCATAAGATAAGAGGGTAAGTGACCATTGAGGTGGAGGGGTAAGAAAAAACATCAACTAATTTAGGAGTTGAGAAAAAAATATTAAAATGGTAGATGGAGATGAGAAATATATAATGAAAAAAAAGGTAAAAATGGCTGGTTAGATTAAGGGAAGACTTAAATTAGGGGGAAATTTTTTTAGCCCTTAAAGAGGTAAGAAATAAGGTGGAAAGAATTGAATGTTAAAGTAATTAGTTGAAATGTGAGAAAAATATATAAAGGGAAGAGATTTATATATCTTAATAAAAATTTAAGGATTAAAAATTAATAGAATTTTAAATAGTTAAGAATAAAATAAAAAATTGAAAAAATTTTAAAGGGAAGATACAAATCAAAGAAGGGGGGGGAGATTTAAAAGGGGAAACAAAAGCAGAGAGAAAGCAAAGACTTAGATCACGGGAGGAGCGAGATCTAAAAAGAGGGAAGGATGGAGACAAATAAGAAAAAGGTTTAACCAGAGGACCCCTAAGGTTCAAGGTGGTGAGTGGTGTGTTTCAAGGAATGGCTTAGTTTGTAGCCATCTTCGCGGTTGAAATTATTAGCATGTTTTTCGATTTCAATGGATTCTCGAATGAGATGAGAGGGGTAATCCAAAGCATCGGCTAAAATTTTTGTTCAGTCAAAGAAAGTAAGGTCCTTCGAATTAAAAGAGTGTTCAACAATGACTGATTTGGAGATCCGATTATAAGTAGTATGGCTATATTCTCTTTGATACTATATTTAAAGGTTTTGGGGGTTTGACCTATGTAGGATTTCCCACATGAGCAAGGGATTTGGTAAACTCCTCGGCCAAGCATTGGGTCAGGTTTATATTTAGTAGTTCTAAAGAGTTGTGTTAGGGTCTTGTAGGGTTTGAATACAATTTTATATTTTTCTTAGCTAATATTTTTGAGATGTGATTAGTGGTGTCGTGGATATAAGGAAAGGAGATGGGATCCTTAGGAAGGGAGGAGGGAGAGATAATTTTTTGTTGTAGGTTGGTGGCTACTCGGAAAGCTTGGTTGATTTGAGAGAGAGAGAGAGAATCCATTGGTTAAAAGGGTTTGGGTTTGGTGGGCTTGTTCATTTTTAAGGAGTTGACGGGAGGAAATATGAATGGCTCAAGTAACCAAGGTTTTAAGCATGATGGATTTATGAGTTGGATGACAGTGGGAGATTGTATTGAGATATCTATCAGTGTGAGTTTTCTTCTTGTAGACTTGGTGGAAGATGGAGCCATTAGGAAGGTGAGAGATGAGGACATCTAAGAAATGGATTGAGTTGTTGTTTTCAGTTTCCATGGTGAATTGGATGTGGGGGGAAAGGTTTCTAAGATGGATGAAGAAAGAATTTAAGTTGGCTTGGCTATGAGGCTAGATAAAAAATGGGTCATCGATAAACCGAAACAAACACTTTGGATTGAGGTAAAAACTGCTTAGGGATAAATCTTTGAAATGCTTCATGAATAGGTTGGAAACCACTCGGGATAGGGATGAATCCATGGATGAAAAAAGGTTGAAGAGAGGAAATTTTTTATTAGGTCCAGAGTTTCAGGGTCTACCCAGTTGGAGATTAGGGGCAGGGGGATAGGGCGTCCATAACAATTATTTTGGTGAAAATAGAGACCACGTCAAAGCTAACCATGATGTCTAGTTCAACAAGGTGGAGATTATGGGTTTCATGACTAAATTTGGTGGAATCTTTCATAAAGTAGGAGGTTTTTCCTATGAAGGCTTGAAGTTTATTTGCAAGAAAAAGAGCAAGGGCTGGGGTGGGAGATCCTATGGTTCTCACTATGAGTCTAAGACTAGATGACTAGTTGAAATTATTGCCAAAACCCCATCCACTTGGAGTGTATAGTTTATTTAATCTTTTTTGGGGGCCTGAAATACTGTAAGGGCTAGTGATCAATGTGGATAATGGTTTCCTTTCGCATCAGATGGTGCTTCCACTTATCCACAACTTGAACCATGACATAGAATTCCGTATCAAATCTAGCATGCTTCAGGTCTCCCCCATGAAAACGTTCGGAAGGATATCATACAAGTCTACCTAAAGCCATGCCAATATACCAAATGGTCCTCTACATGCCCAATAGGGTAAAAATGGGACCTAATGAAGGTTTTGAATACCTCCAACTTAGTTACTCGTTGATCACCCTCCATTCTAAGTGTCTCTATGTGGATTTCCCACTATGTTAGTACATGGCCCTCTAGTTTCATTCTGGAAAAATAGTTCTTTTTTCATCTTCATCTACATTATGGACAATGAAATGGAATTCCAACGATAGTAACCAATGACTCAACTTAGCAACATTAATCTCACCTTGACAAGACTTGATGTCAACTTTTTCTTCTATTTTAAACAAAGGTTTTGAAGGAATAATGGCACTAGAACTTGGTTTCTCTTTCTCAAGCTCTTTTTTCAACTCCTTTTCTAGGTTTTCATTATCTCTTGTCTCTCATCCATTCCAACTTCTAAGATAGAGCCATCAACCTCCCAGAAAGCTCCAAACTTGTTCGCCAAAGAGGCCATGAGGAAGGAGACTTTCCATTTAATCCTTGCAAATATGTATTCTACTACATATTGAGGGTTGTTATGAATGAAGTCATTCGCCATGCCTAGGGTTCTGTGGCTTCCTTCTTGAGCTGATTCTAGGATCCTGCAACTTCCCACAAACAACCCAAAGAAAACTTCTCTAATACCAATATGATCAGTAAAATGATATACATATTCCATTATAATAGATTGTCACAATAAATATTGTATTATGCTGAACTATTTTACTATGTGGGTTGATTTCCTTAGATCTCATATTTTTTATAAGTGTCATATTATTCAAATTTATGAAAGAATTCAAATAAAAAATGAAAGAACAAGAAAATGAATAGACCATCCACACAAATGAACAAAAGATGTATCATGGGAAACTTAAAATGAGAGAAAACCCAACTAGAAGGAGATGTCTATGCTCTACTCTCTTTTCTTTAGTTATGAAAATGAAAAAACAAAGAAATGGGTACTCACTTTGAAGTTTTATTTCACACTATAGCTTGAATGGGTGCTAAATAATCTTATTCTTCCTCCCTTATGCTCTCAAATCACACTCCTATATGTTCTATTCAATTGAGGAACAAGTAAAATGCTAAAAGAATGGAATCTCCTCTCCTCCTACTGGCCCCGTATCAAACATAGTCTCATAGCCATCTAGGGCATGTTTCAACCTATAATTAGAGTTAGGGTTTTGGACCTTCTAGAATATTCTTCAAATTCCATAGGTGACTAGACCACATGTGAGTAATGGGGGATCATGGTGCATCCACTCTATACCATGGTGGTCAACGGTCATGTTGAGGGGGGCATCACTTTCATACAGTAGGTCTAATTGGGGTGATTTTCATACAGTAGGTCTAATTGGGGTGATTTTCATACACTTGGAAAGATGTCTATGTGTAGAACAAAGTAAAGAGGATAGATGATATGTTTGCAAATTTTTGACCCAAAAATGTGTCCTTTAATACCTCAAAATGACTCTAGATAGTTCACGACCCCAAATCCCCAAACTCGAAGCTAACACTAAAATGTGACCTACAACCAATTCCTCCTATTAGCTTAAATCTATTCAAAATGAATATATTTATTTGCATTGTATACTAACTTAAATAGATTCAAAATGAGTATATGTGTTTACACGATATCCATTTATATAAAACTGTAAGGACATTGCCACTTATGATTCTTGTTACAAATGAAAATATGCGATGCCCTAAATAAAACTATCAAAATGGTAAGAATTTTTTAATTGTATGTATGTTTTGATAAGAAACTTAAAGAAACTCTTCCCTCTTATATAGTTTAGAAGAGACGCGGGTTGTACTTTCGAAACATTCGCCTCAAGCATACGATTCTTATGAGAATTTTGAAATTCTTTTTAAGACTAGTATAGTCTCATATAATTGTGACGGATGAACGTCGAAAGGTATATGAAATAAGCAGATCGCTAAAATGCTTGAGGAAAACTCAAGGATAGGTGAGGAAATTTGTGGTTAATAATCCAAACGTGGTAATGTTAAATGTTAATAATTTAAACATGGCAATCATATAGTACTATAGTAATTTCTTAATATGATTAGGTAAATGTTAAAAAGTAAATAGGTTAAAGGATGCATTCAAAAATACAAGGAGATTATGAAGAGTAAATCAGGTTCATTGATTTGGGAGGCATCTTTAATTGTTAGCCATCAGATTAAAATTTGGGAGGACGACTAAAAATATTCGAGCATCTTTAATTGTTAGCTATCAGATTAAAAATTTAGATTAAAAGATGATTAATTGTGCCCATTACCAATAGGTATTAGCCTTTCGACATAACAACTAGTTTATCTTAATAATTGAGCTTTAAATTATATAATTTTTTTTTTAAATTGAAAAGCCGCCTACCAATGTGAGAACAAGTTAAACCTAAAGTGGCTTGAAACTTTTTACAAAGTTAAAATGACTTTAACACACTAAAGATAAAGTAGCTTGGACCTTCCCAGCAAAGTCAATGTGGCTTGGCGTTTTCCAACAAAGTACTAACTTGCTAAGATGCCCGATTATTTGCCTTTACTTTTATTATTTACTGTTAAAATTTACTTATCTAACCGACAAAAATATTAAATAAGAAGATATGCTCTGGACACATTAATTGTGCAGTTCAGTGAAAGGAACTGAAATGATGCATTGATGAATGACTCCAACCAGCCTTGTGAGAATCACCACAATTGTAGTGCATAAATAGTTAACAGTTCCCACAGTTGCCACTGATAAGGGATTTAGCAATGTGGTTCTTAATAATTGCAGAGTCATTTCTTAATGCTATTTATGCCGAATTTATGATATATGCTCAGATTTATACTGCTTAATATCTTGGCGAATACATCTAGTGGTGCGAATCTTAAAATTTATATTTATATGTAGACATTGACATTTAGCCATGTAAATCTGAACGTCTACAA
>JZKD02S2067774.1:25131-44200 GCA_000966675.3 Picea glauca | reverse complement strand
ATTGATGTATTATTCATTAGATCAATCCCCTTTTGTGGATTGATCATGTCGGGCATTGTAAATGACCAAATCCCCTTTTGTGGATTGGTCAAACCCTAATTGTAATATGCAAAATAAGAAGTCGGCCCCCAGATTAATATAAGGTGGTTCTAACTTCTAAGTTCTAACCACTCAGAATGAGAAGTCGGCCCTGCCAGTGAAAAGACACCTCAGTTCAGCACCTGCCAGATTGTATAAATAAGAGAGGCCAATGCCTCATTTCGACACTCACTCACTTGATCATAAGGGCACAAGTCTGGAGCTGCAGTTGGAGAAGAAGAGAGAGAGAGGCGCACTACTTCGGAGAGGACTTTCTGTATAGTTTGGTTTATTCTCTTGGCATTGTATTGGCTATCTATATTAAGGAAGTTTTTGTTGGGTTTTCTCCCCCATGAGGGTTTCCCAGGATAAATGATGTGTCTCTTGTGATTGTGTATTTCTCAGTGATCCTATCTATGCTATGGTTATCTAGTGAATTGAAAAGAAACCTAATAATAGCTTAAACCTTAACAGACTCTTCACCAAACTGTTAAACTTGGTGTTGAATTCTTCCACAGTTTCATTCTCTTTCTTATGGCTAGAAGTGAGGGCAGCTAACTGAAACCTATGTTCTTTCTTATCACCCCATCTCTTCCTAAATTCATCCAATATTGAATCAAGGGTGCTAAACTTTGTTGGATCAAAATCAGTAAACCATTCAGCAGCATCACCTTCTAGCAAATACACAAATAGGGTCATCTTTACATCTTCATTATGACATCTACAATATCTCTCAACACACATCTGGAAGTTCAAGATGTGAGACTTTGCACTGAGGACATTGTTTCCCTGAAAGGTAGGTAACTTGTCTTTGGCCTTCTCAGGGACTTGGTGTGGGGCACCTTGGATTGCGGCAAAATTCAAAGGCCTCAAAAACACACTCATGGTTGCGTTAGGAGTATTAGTGGGATTATTCACAGTTTGTTGATTATTAGTTTGGAACAAGAATTGGATATCAGTGAGTGCTTCTTCTCCAAGACTTTCAAGTAGCCTCCTAGGGGCAAGGCGATTTCTCCTCCTCCTATAAACCTTTTTGGGTTCAGGAAAAGAGTAAATCAATCCTTGTGCAATACTCCTAGTAATATACCTGACAGATTTGTTCAATGGAGTCGCCACTTGGAAAAGAATCACGCAAAATCAACCAATGCAAGTTCAAAGAATTTTAGGGACTAAAGCTCTTATTGTTTAGTCCTAAAAGAATAAGTTAAGTCGTTTTGACCAAGGATAAATGACTTATCCCCCGCAACGGCGCCAAAGATGCCGCCGTCCTTATACACACTTGCAAATGTGAGCTAAGTCCTGCTCACTTAGTGTGTCCTCGGAGGCACAATGCCTAGGTTCAAAGTCCACATTGTCACTTTGACTTGAACCTCTTCCGTCTAGGCTAACTCCTAGGGAAGCCAAGGGGGGTAGACCCTAGTTACTAGATGAGATTTAGAGTTTAAGTTCTAGGAGTTGGTTTCAATTTGTTAAATGGTCAGGGGGAATCTAGCCTATGATGTTAAGCAGCAATGCAAAATGCAACAACAAAGGATGACAGTCAAAACCTTTTCCTAGGACAACTAAGACCAGTGCCTAAGATTGGGTAAGGGGTCAACTAAGTTAAAGGGAAATTCTTTACAAGATAGTTCCAAGTTACAAATATTACAACAAGATAGATACAACTAGATACAAAGATATAGAAAGAATATCTAAGATATACAGAGTTAGACTAAACTAGATACGAGATATACAATATACTATCAAGTTGCTTGAATGTGCAGGAAGTAAAGATACTCAAGACAAGAAAAACATCAACATATCAAGCGAAGCATGCTCTCAATAGATCTTACTCTATTGGACTACTTATCAATGGCACATAGACGAAAATCACTCAAGATCCAGTCAAGAGAGTGCCTCCAGATGGATGCGCAACTTCTTGAAGGATCACACCACGAATTACAGGAACAACAATTGAAAGTGCTTGAAAAGTAAGAGTGTTCCAGATAAGAGATATAACCACTTAGATAATTAATCCACAACATATAAAATGACTTGCATGTAAATATAGATATGAGATCAGTGTGCTTGCAAGTGTAATAGTAAATTGTCGATAAGTTGTAGACCCGGGATTAAGTTATGTGGTTACGTGAAAATTGTTTTAATCCTATCTAAGTGTCAACCCAATACTTTCCTCCCCCAATTACCAAGTGACTGTTGGGTGCTTAAGAAGTTAGGCAACGAGGCCCACCCTAGCTCCACAGGTCAGTCCTAAGATCAGAGTACTCCCGGAAAGGACACTGCGCGCCACGAGACCATCCCCGGCCTAGCACCTTTTGTTGCCTTCCTCCAACCCCGTTTTAAATGGCGAAGATGGTTGGTAAAGGTGCCCTATTAAGTCTAATAAATTTTAAACCTATGAGCTAAGTATTGAAATGTGTTTGAGTGCTTGTAGCTTGCTCAAAAGTGCCAAGGTGTATTATTATTAATTTTAATTCCCAGAAAAGGGCCTAGGGGACCCAAAACCGAAATGGAGAGTTGAGTTCTTAGATTGTGAGAAAATCGCATGTAAAGTGTAAAGAACTTAAAACAACTTGAAAAGCAATTACTTTTAAACCTTTAAGAAAACCGTGTTTGCATGCATGTATATAAGATAGATACTCAAGAGATAAATGGCTTGCATGCAAAGTAATGACAAAAAACAAAAAATCCACTATGCCTCCACCAGCTCTAAGCTAGCATTTAGGTGTGAGGTCTACTATATAGTTTTTAAGCATGCATGTAGATATCACAACTAACTAGCTAAACTATGAAGTAAAGACGGAAAGGAAACTAAACTAGAACTTGGAAAGCAAAAACTGAAAAGAAAGAATGCAAGCCACTTGGGTACACTCCTTTGGGCTTGCTTACAGTGAATCAAATAGAAGAGAAGAAAAGGATAGAGTTACCACTTTGAAAGGAGGCCCTAGAAAGTGTGTTGTGGATGAAATCGGGCAGCGTGCGCCCTTAACCTGGCGAGAACCTGCAAAAATCAGCAAGCTATTGCTTGTTGATTTGTGATGCAACACACTCACAATGTTAAGGAAATTTTTTGTTTTGCAACAGAAGTTTCCCGCATGTAAAAACTAGAAAATTATATGAATTAATTGACCTATCTAATTAAGTTAGTACCCAAAATCTGAATAAGATAAGAAGAGAAAGATAATCAAAAAGTTGTGAAGTTTTAGTGGAAGATGAGAATAAATCCTTGTTTGGATCTATCCCAACAACTCCTTTTAAGATGACCTGCAAACTTCAAATAAACTGTGAGATCAAGTAGATAATGGACTGCATGCATTAATAACACAACAAAGTTAGTATTATAAATGAATACGATGCATATAGGCCAACAATCATAAATTTACTAAACCCAGCTAAGCAAACAAAGTTCTACTTAAGAAATGCTACTTAATGATCACAATAATATTGAAAGCAATGAGCAATATCACCTTGCAAATAGATGGAACATGTAGACACAGTCCAATACTTCCCAATTCCTCCAAAGCAATTATTTATTATCAATGGAAGAGGTTGTAGCAACAAAGTTGCTCCAAGCTCTTCAAGAACAAGTGAACCAAAGCAAGATGACAATGAAAGAGGGAGAGAGATGGTGAGAAAAGGGTAGCATAACAATACTCTGAAGAATGGTGAGGAAAGAGTGAGGGGAGAGTCTCATTTATAGCAATGAGAGGAAGAGAAACCCCTCATGGATCTTTGACAAATGTCAAAAATCCAAGGGAAGAGAACAACCAACCAATGAGGGCGTGAGCTTTTAGGTTGGAAGAGAAATGGTAAGTGGGAGAGTTGGAGAGTGAAGTGGCAAGTTAAGGAGAGGCGCATTGCCCAAAGGAGAGGCCCACACCTTCCTTAAAGAAAGCTTCCATCTTTTTTATGAGATGTTTCCACTTCCAAGAGGAGAAAGGCACAACTTCCAAAGGAGGGGCGCAAGCTTTAGTGAGGAGTGTGGAGGAGTGTGATGGACACACTCTCCAAGGTGATGTGGATGGGTAAGGAGGGGCGCACCTCATCAAGGAGGGGCCCACGACTCACTTTAAGTGAGTTTCAAAACTTTTATGCGGAGTGGGGGTGCAAATCCCAAGGGAGAAATAAATTAAATGTGGGTTATGAGGTGGGTAATGGTTACGAAATGGTTGGGGTAGGTTAGGAGGGTCTCTCTCAATCACATTTCACCTTTACTTTACCTCAAATGATCATTAAATACAAAATTGACATTTTTCCCATGTCTTGGATTAGCAATTAAAATTGTTTTTATCTGACTAAGACTCCTATGTGGAAAAAACCCTAGAAACATTTGTCCGACTGAGCTGAAACTTGGCCCAAGGGTGTAGGGGGTCTCATTCCATTTCTTTTGAGTACAAATACCCCTATCAAAAGCCCAAGGACCTAGCTTTTACAATTTTTCATCAGAATTAATTAATTAATTAATTAAAATCTCAACCTTAGGAAATTTTAATTAATAAAAAAAAACCTATCTAGACTCGACTAAAAATCACGAAACTTTTTGTGTTGTCTTACATGGTCATTTACATCATTCCTAAACACTAGCTACCAGAGGATGACTTCATTAGAACGCCTTTCACCACTTTGGAGGATTTATTGCTAGTGGGAGTGAAAAACTCAAGGGAAATTAATAAGGCTGGTTAGGCCAGATTAAGATCCTGAGGATAAAAAACACTCAGTGAAAGGAACTCTCCTAATGAAGAAATCCTAAGGTAACTGACCTAACTATGATCCATGCAGACCTATTACATTAATAACCCACGCAGGGGTGCGAAAATCCCGTTTACAAAAATTTGTGCTGGAGCAAAAATTTGCCCTGTAGAACCAAATAGTCTCTGACTTGTTTGCATTTGTTGATGCATATCTTCATGGTACATGGAGTTGACCCCCTAGTTGAATAGGCGGTCAGCAGCGCAGTAGAAAGAAAAAGCACCTCCAGTTGTTGCTTCACTTTAGGTTTTGCCATGGTTTCCTGGTGTAGCAGAAAACAAAGCTCTGTGGCATTAAGCACCACAGAGCCAGAGTACATTGCATTGAGTGTAGCAGTCTGCAAATTAGTGTGGCTTCGCAAACTTCTGACTGACTTATTCGATCATGAGATGGATCCTACTACTATTCATTGTGATAACTAGAGATGTGTAAAGCTCTCTGAGAACCCAGTGTTTCATGACAGATCGAAATACATTGAAATAAAGTATCACTATATCAGAGACATGGTGCAGAGGAAGACAGTACACGTGCAGTATCTTCCTACTCATGAACAGATCGTAGATATCTTCACCAAACCACTTGCCAAGACAAAGTTCGAGTATTTTCGTGAGAGACTTGGCCTGGTGGAAACATCATCCCTAGCTGAGAGGGAGTGTTGATGATTGTAGCTACGTGAGACATTCTCCAACTTACAAACCTGAGAGAAATCCCCTAAGAGGGGTGTGTGGTTCCTATCTGAGACAGAGCAGGAACGTAGAGATGGCCTCCTCCTTAGAGAGAGTTGAGAAGAACTCCAGATGATTCTCCTATGTAATGCAGTGAGAAAGGAGATCTGCAGAGTTGGACATGCCTGTGGCTGAGCACAAGTTGAACGTGTGAAATCCCAAAGTGTTGGGTACATCGTCATGAAACAGAAATGAAGATGATGTATTAGCCTCCTTTGAGCAGAAGAGTTGACGAGAAACTCCAGATGACTCTCCTGTGTAATGCAGTGGGAAAGAAGATTTGTTGAGTGGACGTGCCTATGGACGAGCATAGGTGAACGTGATCCTAGTGGTTAAGCACTAGTGAAGAAGTGGTTCTTCTGTGTAATGCAGTGAGCTAGAGATATGGACATCCCTATGGATGTGCCCCTAGTGGATGAGCAGTAGTGGGTGTATAAGATCCCTTGCCATATTGTTCAAGAGTTAGACCTGCCTGTAACCCTAATTGTAATGTAAAGGGTACAGGTCGGCCCCACCTTAATGTGATTAATAATAAATGTAAAAGATAATTATTAATCTGGTTAATATTAATTATATTGTGAGCTAGTGAGGTTGGCCCTGTTGTGCCAATAGACACTTTTGTTGACAAGTTCAGTCTAATACAAGTAAAGGTAAATTCCCCACTGAGGAATCATATCTTTCATGTATGTTTGGAAATTTCAGCAAGTACATCTTGGGAAAAGTGCGCACCTCTCTTGGGCGCTAGTCTTCTAGGGTTTGAGCACCCTCTTGTCTGCTAGGTCTTATTGGTGGTGAAGGTCTTTCTCTTGAAGAATATAGCAAAGGATTTGGCTGGGTTTTCTTCCCTTGCTCAGAAGGGTTTCCCAGGATACTTCTTGTGTTCTTGTGCATGGTGTTTCTTCTTGTGATCTTGGTTGTTGCAACATTATTGGTTATGGTTAAGACAAATGCTAAAATTGAATGAACTTCATGCTTAATCTTGCTCGTAGAAAAATCAACATCTTCGACACTTCGGGCTTCGAGAGTTCTGGATTGTGAAGCGTGAAAAACTCCCAGAGTGACGTGGTAGCCTGAAATGAATGCTATGCGTCCTCGATGGATAAGTGCCATGTGTTGAGTTGGAAAACACCCATGGAGTGGTAGGGCCTGAAGCGACGTGGCAGCCTGACGTCAGTTCGGGACTTCGGCTCTTCGAGACTTCGGGATGTTTGGATGTAAATCTCCCTAAGTAGCTTTCTCCCGATTGACGTGGCAACCTCTCGTTACTTCAGGACTTCGGGCTTCGGGAACTTTTGAACACGGGCATGAACATCTCCCAAAGTGACTTTCTCCCGGTTGACGTGGTAGCCTCTCGTTACTTCGACACTTCGAGCTTCGGGAGCTTTTGAACGCAGGCATGAAAATCTCCCGAAGTGACTTTCTCTCGGTTGACGTGGCAGCCTCTCGTCACTTCGAGACTTCGGCACTTCGGCACTTCGGGGCTTCGGGATGTAGAGCATGAAAATCTCCCGAAGTGACTTTTTCCCGATTGACGTGGCAGCCTCTCGTCACTTTGGGACTTCGGGACTTCGTCACTTCAGGGTTTCGGGATGTAAAGCATGGAAATCTCTCGAAGTGACTTTCTCCCGATTACCGTGGCAGCCTCTTGTCACTTCGGGACTTCGGGACTTCGACACTTCAGGGTTTCAAGATGTAGAGCATGGAAATCTCCCGAAGTAACTTTCTCCTGGTTGACGTGGCAACCTCTCGTTACTTCGACACTTCAGGCTTCGAGTGCTTTTGAACACGGGCATGAATATCTCCCAAAGTGACTTTCTCCCGGTTGATGTGGCAGCCTCTCGTCACTTCGGGACATCGAGACTTCGGGGCTTCCTTCTAGTCGTTAATCCTTGCGCGACTTTGAAGCTCTGAAAGCATGAGAGCCGCTAATCTGAACTATACATGGGATCTCCACCACTGAAAATTGAACCTGTCTAATTACTTGTATTTCAAGCCCGAAATGGACTGCTCTGAATGTTGCGTTTGGACGTTTCCTGTACAAACAAAGGACTTGGTCGACCTACTTCGAACGGAAATTTCAGTAGCGCCACTTTCCAAAACTAGGGTTCACAACGCTTTTGAGTTACTTTTGTCGTTGTAGATGTTTGTGCTAACATCAGGCTCCAACTGGGATGGGGGCCTCCCTGTGAAGCTTCCAAGAACCTTAGCAATTCCAGTCGCCTTATCCGTTGGGCTATGGAGTCATCTGTGTAACCAACCTCTAAACATTGCTAACAATTGCCACTTATTCAAGAAACTTGAAAGACTCGCTATAAACTAAGGAAAGCAAGGCTTGGGAAGCGAGCATATTACCTGCTACAAACGTGAAGGAAAGCAAATGCTCGGGAAGCTAGCTTATTTCCTACACTACCCTACCTCTAACCAAGTATGCAATTTGGTCAAGTAAAAGCAAATTTCCACAGTAGCCATTCAAGTAATTTCAAGACTAAGATGATCTTGTCTCTATTATTGATCAATACATAAAAATGGAAATATACTAACAGTGATAGAGAATCCTTCAGAAAACCATACTCACCCGTGAATGTTGGTGAAATGAAATCTGAAACTTTCAGAAAATCTGAAAAACTTGACTCCAACAAGGCTGCAAATGAATCTTTGAAACCAAGATTAGAAACATGCCGATCCTCGGGAAAAAACTGCTCATCCATGAATGCCTCTTTGCTTGAAAATTGATAACCTTCTTGCTCTTTCATTAGCAGATCTTGGTCACCAGGAGAGACAACTTCTTCTTTAAAATTAAGATCACGAGATAATTGCACAACAGAATTTAAATCATACTAATAATGATCAACTAGGAACATATGATTATCTATACAATCATCTGTTACCTCATGCTCAAAATATTTCGGAAACTGATCATAAACATGACATGTATCCCCGTCTATAGGAAAATCTGAGCATACTGAAGAATCTGGTTCCAAATGTAAAACATACTTACAACCTTGTTGTTGTTCCAGATCTGATTCATACTCACTGTCTTTTTGCTGCAAATTTGAAATATACTGACAGTCCTCTTGTTGCTCATCTTGTGCATACAAATTTTCAAAATATACACGATCTTGAATCTTCTTACTAGCACGAATGTTCTCCTCGACTTCTTCAGCATCTTCAAATAAGCGTTTTAAGGATGAAGAATTCCTTTCTCTCAAAAGAAGGACAAGCTCTGAATGCTGATCCATAACATAGTACACCATGGCAGCAGTCTCAGAAGATCGGATTTCCACTGGCATGCTATGATAAACACTATAAAACCTCCTCTTGAAGACAGCCAAGGTTTCCTCTTCGCCTCTCCTCAAAGCATTAAAATCAGCCAAGTATTGATCAAGAGACTTGTTCTCACCCCAACACTTTAAAAAGGCATTGCACAACGCGATCCAAGAACCAATGGAATCAGCGCTCAAACCCTTAAACCACACAGCAGCATCTCTGAACAAAGATTTGTTGAGCAACCTCATTGTAACATCGTCATGAACTATCTCAAACTGATCAATAAAGTTCTCAAAGGCCTCCAAATGCCTCTTAGTTGTAACATGATCTTCTCCAGAAAACCGTGGAAGATACTCAAGGAAATCAAGAGGATAAGGATGAAGGTGATATAGCAGCCTTAAAGGTTTAAACATCTTGTCTCTGATTCTAGTTTGAAAAATAGTGGGTTGGATATGAGGTTTAACATGTTGATGGAAAGGATCAACAGTAACAGTAGAAGGTGATGAGATAAGAGAAGGCTTTGAATCAGTTTCAACCTCCTCAAGGTTACAAGGATGATCAAATTCAAGAGGGATTTCAATACAAAGTTCATCCTTATGAATAGGCTGAGGTGAAGATACAAGATCAACATCTACAACACAGGCAAAAGGCAGGTTTTCTTCTTCCAAGGATGGATATATAAAGGAAGGTTGATGATCATCCGAATAAACAAAGCAGAGGATAATCCTCTTGATATGTAAAAGGAAAGAGAGAAATGAGATGATAAAGAAAAACAAGAGTTCATGGAGAAAGCTCATAAGTTGATACCTGGTCATCCCCTTTCGTATGGTCATCTTTTTGTCAACAGGATCCTCCCCAGTGGAGTCTTTGATTGTGGAGTCGCCAGGTAGATGATTACAGTCAATTTTCTGTGTCCCTCTCTTGTCTACCATCAAGAGCTAGATCTATGTCGCTCTCCCAAGGAAGATATCTTCACTTTCGTCCCCGGCAACGGCACCAAAATGTTATCACTCCAAGAGTCACCCCCAGACTGCAAATGGGAGTAAGCTTGGTAACATACAAATTGATTTAATTTTGGTTTGAAATCAGGGATCAGCAAGACTTTAAAGAAAGGAAAAGACAACAGATATCACTGCAGATCAGTGATGGACCATTGGGCTATGGAGTCATAAACAGTATGCTCATTGAAGGCATTTAAGCTCCCTATCAGACAAAAGATTTATATAATGATGAAGAGAAGGATCGGAGAATTAAAATAAAGACGAATGTTCGCTAAGCAGAGATCCTCTCTGCAAAGAGAATTTAGATGTGTCTGAATAGTAAACAATGATAAATAGGCAAGCTTACAGCAGATCCTCTACCGCATCAAGAATCTATCAATCAAAGGCAAATTTTAATCCTCAAAATCAGCAATACGTTCAAACAAGATGAAGAATAGAACAGAGAACATAGAAGACAAATACGATGAAACAACTCATATGAATCTTCAATAACATACAATTTACAGCCACATGCCCCTCCGGCTTACAAACCGAAATATACAGTCATTCCATTTCTCAAAACCTCCTCCGGTCTTGAGCCCCCCCCTTTTTAATATCATTCATCAAATGTATTTATAATCAAAACAGAAGACAACAGCTAGGAGTGTGAGGTGGCCTTCCTATCCTAAGATTCTCCACAAAAAGCTACAAGTCTAACATCTGTACCAACAAATCTAACAAACTGCTAAAATCAAGGAGCTTGTTGGCAACCAAAAATGAATGACATGTCTTGTTGCTTGGGCGCCTCTTCTCCAGTGTCGTGTGTCTTCTCTTGTCTATTGTGTTCCTTCTGTCAGAAGGAAACTCTGGTCAGTATGGGTCTGCAAGAAAAACTGCCCTCTGTGGTACTTCGGGCTAACAGTTTTCTGTCTCCTCGGCCAGACCCTCCATGCTTCCATTTGAGGAGGTAGTCGATTGTTCAACCACCGGTCCTTCTTTCATTGACTGATTCGGGCTGACAGTTATCTGTCTCCTCGTGACGCTCCTTTGATGATTTGGCTCAACACCCATCTTTTGTTGCCACGCACCGCCCTTGGATGGGTCGTATATAAGCACGTGATTGCGGAAGTTGTCAAGGGCGGTCTAGTTCCACACCGCTTCGACCCGCGCAATCCACCACCAACTACCACGTACCTCTTCTGCTATAGCATGGTTTCGATTGCGGGATCGCTCTAGAATTTTTAGGTTCGAGCATGTTCCATCCCCGCAATGAAGTATAGTCGTCGATCTATTGTAATCTGCGATCTGGGAAACCCTGCTATTTTAGCACCCTTGCTAAAATTTATCTGTCTGCCAACTCCAGAATCCTTTTAACCGTGTTTAGAGATGGAGCCAATTTTGGCGCTTGGGAGCCTTGAATGTTGAGCAAGAATATCTCCTGGAGGACGATCTCTCGAATCTGACATGGTGGCCTGACGTCATTGTGTTGTCACAACTTTTGATGGATGAGCACCATGTGTCTTCGGCACTTTAGGCTTGGGGAGTTCTGGATTGTGAAGCATGAAAAACTCTCGGAGTTGTACGGGCCCGGAGTGACGTGGTAGCCTAAAATGAATGCTATGCATCCTCGATGAATAAGTGCCATGTGTTGAGTTGGAAAACACCCGTGGAGTGGTAGGGCCTGAAGCAACGTGGCAGCCTGACGTCACTTCGGGACTTCGGGATATTTGGATGGAAATCTCCTGAAGTAACTTTCTCTCGGTTGATGTGGCAGCCTCTTGTTACTTCAGGACTTCGGGCTTCGGGAGCTTTTGAACCTGGGCATGAATATCTCCCGAAATGAATTTCTCACAGTTGACGTGGCAGCCTCTCGTCACTTCGGCACTTCGGCAATTCGAGGCTTCGGGATGTAGAGAATGAAAATCTCTCGAAGTGACTTTCTCCCGGTAGACGTGGCAACCTCTCGTCACTTCAGGACTTCGGGACTTTGGTACTTCGGGGTTTATGGATGTAGAGCATGGAAATCTCCCAAAGTGACTTTCTCCCGGTTGACGTGGCAGCCTCTCGTCACTTCGGGACTTGGCACTTCGGCACTTCGAGGTTTCGAGATGTAGAGCATGGAAATCTCCCAAAGTAACTTTCTCCCGGTTGACGTGGCAGCCTCTCGTTACTTCGGCGCTTCGATCTTCGGAAGCTTTTGAACGCGGACATGAATATCTCCCGAAGTGACTTTCTCCCGGTTAACGTGGCAGCCTCTCGTCACTTCGGGACTTCGACACTTCGACACTTCAGGGCTTCCCTCTGGTTGTTAATCCTTGCGCGACTTTTAAGCTCTGAATGCACGAGAGCCGCTAATCTGAACTATACATGGGATCTCCACCGCTGAAAATTGAACCTATCTGATTGCTTGTATTTCAATCCCGAAATGGACTACTCTGAATGTTACATTTGGACATTTCCTGTACAAGCAAAGGACTTGGTCGACCTGCTTCGAACGGAAATTTTGGTAGCGCCACTTTCCAGAAATAGGGTTCATAGAGCTTTTGAGTTACTTTTGTCGTTGTAGATGTTTGTGCTAATAGTATCTATTGTAGATAATTCATTGTTACAGCATATAAATGACTATATAGATGATAAATGAGACAAAAGACTACAAATCTTATATTATGATATCTCTGTAAGTACAATGTCAAATGCGACTGAATAAAAATGAATCACTCGGCTAGATCAAATGACAAAAGGATCTTAGCCGGAATACAATAAGAAAACTAAAGGATAATACACGATAATAGATGAGAATTGATGGATCAATGGATGAGCTCGAACTATGGCAGCTCGCATAGTAACGGCTGTAAGTCCAGAAAGTTCGCCCTGGTGGCTAAACCTCTAGGAATGGCCTGGAAACTGTCCCAAATGGTGTGCCATGATCTACCTCTCAGTACTGATGACTGATCGACCCCTCTGTTGGTGTGTCTGGACCCGGAATGGATCCCCTTGGGGGAATGCGCCCCTCTACCATTGGAAAATTGCACCCTAGTGATTCCACCGTCGGAATCGATTGAGATGTGCCTCAAACTGATCGCCTTGGCCTACTGTGAAATGGGTCGGAAGGGTTTCCCTGGATCTGATCTGATGATCGCTCAAGAACCCCGAATGTGTCCGCCCAAAGTGTCGCACTCCCAATGTCTGGAAAATGCGCCCCAGATGATTCCTCCATCGGAATCTGGCAAGGAATCGGGCAAAAGATGCGCTTTGCCTGCCTCTCAATTGGGTCGGAGGGGAATCTCTGAACTCTTCCTGGATGGGACAAGTCAATCCACTGAACCTCCTCAGAAGTTGCGCCCTCACCCTGAATAAGTGCGCCCTTGCTGTTGGAACCTGTGCAACTGTTGTTGAAGAATGATGGAAGACCTGTGTGATCTTCTCGGTGACTAGGGTGTGTCTCTCAACACCGAAATCAGCCAATGGTGTCTTCCTCCAGGAATCCACTGAACTATCTCTCCTGAGATGCGCCTCTCTCCTCAATGACAATGAAATATCCCTGATCCCACTAATTAGGATATCTACTACGGATCTAGTGTTCTGTCTCACAGATCTGATACACTGGGGGTTTCTGGATGCATTTTATCTTCAGATCTAATACTCTGGGGGTTTCTGGATGCGTTTAGTTATGTGCTTGAGATGTTTTGTAGTTGTTGCATGTGCATGTTATATGTTATGGTTTAAAGTTTAAACAGTATATATATGATGCATACAGAAATAAGGAACATCAACCACCCAATAATATGTATTATGAGATTCAAGCATGAAAATACAATGAAATACTAGAAATATAGAAGATAGTCTTCAGTTAGATCTCATGGATCGTCACTGGAATACAAGCAAGTAACATAAAATACCCGTGATCAGAAGATGAAGGCAGATCTGATGGATGCACAGATAGATCGACAAAATCGGCGGTTTCGGAGAAGCATGGTAACCGCTACAAACTAGAAAACTCATCCAGAAGGTTATACCAGTCGGAATGAGCTGGAAATTGTCCCAATAGAAGTGCCATGGCCTCTAGAATGATATTGGTGACTGTCGGATGACAGATCTGGCCTCTAATACTCCGGATCTCATCCCCTGGGGGTCTATGCATCTCCTGGCTCTCTGGATGCGCCCCAAATGATTCCACCAACGGAATTGGCTGCTATAGGACTCAAAACGATCGCCTCACCAAATGCGGAACTGGGTCGGAAGGGTTTTCCCAAATCTTCTCTGATGCTCCATCTATAACATCAATTGTCCTTCCAAAAGAGTTGCGCCCTAAATGGTTGAATGATGCGCTCTGAAGGATTCCAACGTCCGAATCTGATGGAAAGTGGCTCAATCTATGCGCCTTGGCTGGATCTCAATTGGGTCTGAAGGAAACTGCAATCCGAGCTCTGATCTTGTGCAGCTACACAAACCCTCTATCTGACTTGCACCCCCACTGGCTAAGCTGCGCAACACTGATAACTGGATACTCCTGAATAGCATGGTGAAATACCTGAATGGTATCTCCGATGGGCTAGGGTGTGTCTCTCAACACCGAAACCTATCAATGATGGTGGTTTCCTCCAGAAATCCAAAAAACAGTAGAAGTCGAATCTCTTCCTCCTCTAGGAACTCTCAACATCAAATCATAACAATGCATGAGGAGGAATTAGGTCAAATTCCTTCCTTTATACTATTCCCGATCTAATTCACGATTGACCTCACTTAAGTTAGGCGCTTTTCGTCCTAAGGTGAATAATTAATTAATTAAGTCCCCCTTTAGCACCTTTTCGTTCTAATTCTTCATTGACTTAGGCTTAAGTGACTTTTCCTATGCTTTTTGGCTTAATTCATCGTTTAGCCACCAAATCACCCTTATTTCTCCATTTTGTTCCCTATTTGTGCTTGACTATAGTCTATGGGAACACATAGACTACTAAGTTACTCCCTGCTGGCCTACTCTTGGGAACGAAACATCACAGTCCTCCCTTACCGAGATTGCTTGTCCTCAAGCAACATCAATCCTGGTTGCTGCAAAATATGCTCTCCATCCCATGTGGCATCCTCCACTGGAAGACACCTCCATCTAACCAAGCATTCCCTGATGACCCTGCTCCTCAACCTACGCTCTCTCTGCTCTAGTATCTCTTTCGACACTAGCTCCAACTGGCCCTCCTCATTCAAGGGTGGCAACTCCTCTGAAATACTAATCTGTTGTCCCACGGCTTTTTTAAGGCAAGAGACGTGAAATACGTTATGAATCTTGCTACCCTTCGGTAGCTCTAGCTCGTATGCCACCTCGCCTATCCTCTTGATGACTATGTATGGCCCATAAAACTTTGGCTTCAGCTTCTCTTCTCCGCTCCTCTTCAAGGAGGATTGTCGGTATGGCTGTAATCGCAGAAAAACCAAATCCCCTACCTCAAAACTGCGCTCAACTCTGTGTCGGTCTGCATAGATCTTCTGTTGGTTCTGAAACGTCTGCAAGTTCTCCCTCACTACCTGCAGAATCCTCTGACTCTCCTCCACCCAGTCTTTGGCCCCCGGGACCCTGTTGTCCCCAAACACAGTCTCCACAAAGGAGGGTGCATCGTATCCATACAATGCCTTGAACGGTGACATCCTGATAGACATATGGTAAGTTGTGTTGTAGCAATACTCACCCATGTGTAACCATCTCACCCATGTGCGTTGCTTCCCCCCCACATAGTTCCTCAAATACCCCTCCACCCATTTGTTGACGCGCTCTGTCTGTCCATCTGTCTGTGGGTGGTAGTTGGTACTCGTAGCTAGCTCTGTGCCTGTCAACTTGAAAAGCTCCTGCCAAAACGTGTTGATGAAGCGTCCATCTCTATCACTGACTATCTGCCTGGGTAAACCATGCAACCGGAATACCTCCCTAAAAAACAACTCTGCTACCTGTATGGCCTTGTAGTCTGTAAGTATGGCAAAGAAATGTGCAAATTTGGTCAGCCTAACGACCACCACAAATATACAGTCCCTGCCCTGCACTCGAGGAAGGCCTATAATGAAATCCATAGAAATTCTCTCCCATTTCTGCTCTAGAATGGGTAGAGGTTGTAGCAACCCTGCGGGGTGTGTCTGCTCAGACTTGTTCTAATGACAAGTCGCGCACTCCCGGATGTGTTTCTGCATATCATCCTTGAGACCCTTCCATGAGAATCTCTCCCTGATCTGCCTATATGTTTTGAAGTACCCCTGATGCCCTGTTGTAGGCGAATCATGACACACTTTCAGAAATTTCCCCTTCAGGGTAGATTCTGGAACCAAGTAGATCCGGTCCTTGTAGAAAATGATGTCATCAAGAACCCGGTATCTATCATCAACCACCTGTCCATCCATCACCTCACAAGCAAATTTGTTTTTGGAGTACTCCACCAACAAATGAGCTTTCCAATCTATACAAATGTCCATCATCGAACATCTTGTTGGCCTCCTGCACAAGGCATATGCTACGATATTCCTTTTCCCTTTGACATACTCAATGTCAAAGTCAAAGGCTTGGATCTTTGAGACCCACTTTTGTTGTCTCTCGCTGAGGTCTTTCTAATCTAGGAAATACTTGAGACTGTTATGATCAATCTTCATTACAAATCCATTGCCTACCAGATACTACCTGAATTTGGTTAAGGCATGCATGATCGATAGCATTTCCTTGTCATAAATAAGATAGAGTCTCTCCGACTCATTGAGCTTCCTGCTCTCAAACACAATGGGGTGGCCCCCCTGAATCAAAACTACTCCAATCCCCACCCCTGATGCGTCGCACTCTAAGACAAACAGCCGCGAGAAGTCTGGAAGGGCTAGAACGGGGCATGTGCTCATAACCTCCTTCATTTTGTCAAATGTTTGTTGTGACTCCTCTGTCCAATGAAAAGCACCCTTCTTGGTCAAGTCTGTGAATGGTGCTCCTAACTGTGAAAAGCCCTTGACGAACTGCATGTAGTAACTGCATAACCAAAAGAATCCTCTGAGCTCCGTGAGGTTCTTGGGCGTTGGCCAATCCAAAATGGCCCTGATCTTTTCCTAATGAACCTGTACTCCCTGCTCACTGATGATATGCCCTAAGTACAGTAGTTCTCTCATGCCAAATTCACATTTGGACTCCTTGGCATATAATGACTGTGCCTACATAATATCCAAGACCTCCCCCAAATATGCTAGATGCTCATCCCATGTCTTGTTGTAGATCAGTATATCATCGAAGAATACCAAAAGGTACTTCCTCAACTTTCCTCTAAAGATATGGTTCATGCAAGACTGGAAAGTGGTTGGTGCATTGGTCAACCCAAACGGCATGACCAAGAACTCAAAGTGTCTGAAATGGCATTGGAATGTTGTCTTCTCAATGTCCTGCTCCCTGATGCTGATCTGATGGTATCCTGACCATAGATCAATCTTAGTGAAGAAAACTGCACCATGTAACTCGTCCATCAGCTCATCTATGCGTTGAATGGGGTACCGATTCTTGATTGTTTTCTTGTTGAGCGCTCTGTAATCGATGCACATTAGTAACGTGCCATCCTTCTTCGGTACCAGAACGACTGAAGATGCAAAAGGACTCATGTTGGGCCTGATGTGCCCCATTGCAAGCAATTCTTTGATTGCTTTCGCAATCTCGTCCTTGAATTTCTTAGGGTGCCTATAGGGCACGGTGATCACTGGTGTAGCCCCTGCCTCTAACTCAATCATGTGCTCAAATCCCCTGTCGGGCGGTCTCCCTGGTGGTATCGGCCCAAATACTGCCTCATACTGACCCAGAAGCTCTCTGATCTGTGCATGGTAATGCTCCCTACCCTCTGAATCCTTCCGCGTGGTGATAAAACACTCTATTGCGTGAGCCACATCACCGTGATGAAAGATCCATTCTATCCTCTTTGCCGATACGGCTCGAGGTGCCCCTGTAGACATGCCTCTCAGCACAACTCTCAATCCAATGGCATCTCTGAAGCTCTTTGTCAACGTCTGATAGTTGAACCCGATCTCCCCCAATGAATATAACCACTGTACCCTTAACACGGCATCAGTATCTGATAGGTCAACTACATAAAAGGTGTCTGTCAAGGTGTATTTTCTTAGTTTGACCTCTAGGTCTGGGATCATGTCCAAACATGTCATCGTGTATCCATCTGCCACTGCTACGTGGAATCCCTCAAACTCCTTAGTGTGTAACCCCCTCCTGGCTACTAAGGACGCATCTATGAAGTTGTGGGTGGCCCCACCATCAACTAAGGTTGTCATGCATTGCCCTTGTACAAGGCCCTTGAGCCTGAGAGTGTTGTACCTGGGTACTCCTGAAAGGGTGGCTATGGTTCCCCCCTTCACCTCTCTACGAGGTTTTGTCTCCTCCTTGGGATGTGCCCCTGCAGGTATCTGAGGTTTCTTTGGTTGTTGCTCTGGCTCCTGAGTGGTCTCATCCTCTGAATCATTGTCTGCCCGTGCCACGATATCCTCATCCTCCTCCTCACTACCTGATTCCACTTCAATGTAGTGGTGTTGTCCCTTTCTCAGGTATCTATGCCCTGGGACCCAAGGGTCTCTGCAAGAGAAGCAAAGCTTCTTCCTCATCAACTCTCGTCTCGTATCATAATCCAGCTTGGGCTTACCCTTCCATTCCCTTTGAGTATTCTTCTAATCCTTGCCTCTCTGTGGTACAAAGGGTTTGGTAAAGGGTTTAGTTTTTGGCACGAAGTCCGCCAAATCTCTAGTGCGTCGGATGGCATCCTGCAAGGTGTGAGGCCGGTATGCCTTCACCCATCCTCTCAAGGGTTCTGTAAGCCCTGTTATCGCTCAGTTTGTAGTCTAGGTCAGGTAGCTTAAAAGTAAAGGTCAAACTGGCGTAACAGGAGCTTCCCCACCCACTGTCACCTCGATGGGGGGCTCTTTCTATTTAGGGTGGCTAATCCCAAGGGAGACGTCCCTAGTAATCTAGGGTATTGAAAGGAAAATGATCAAGAGATTAAGGCTCAAAAGGCCAGAGTAGGTTTTCCCCTTCACAGATTACTGCCAAGAAAGATAGTCAAAATGAAGGTATTCCACTGATCAGGCACCTGTTTGCGAGACAAGGCAAATAAAACTAAAACGTGCAACAGTGGTTAGTACTTCATAAATTAATGACTATTCTTATTATATATGAGCACATATAGCAGTAATTATTGACAAAGTCAATGATTGCAAAAAATTGCTATGGCCTATAATATCACTTGTCAATAAACACTGGAGATGATATAA
>JZKD02S2067763.1:17456-47969 GCA_000966675.3 Picea glauca | reverse complement strand
AAGTAATGTGCCCAAAATGACCTCTTCAGTGAATTCCATTGACTTATAGCTCAAAATAGTCAAAATCATGGAAATCGTCGGAATGCAATGAAACCAAAGCCAACCTGTGCGGAATAGATCATAATGATGGAATATGATAATCAATGCAAGCTGGACCCCACAATGCCTCTCAAATACCCCTGTACTCACTCTAGCATCCATCTGGCTACTCTGGTCATCATAAATCTTTTCCCTATGATGATGTCCCAAAGTGGGGACATTACAAGGGGCATCCCTATATCAGTCCATAAGAGACTCTAAAAAAGTCAAAGGCCAAGCCATTTATCAACCTTGAGAAAGTGGCTAAGGTCACACAACCCATGATCCATTTTACCAAAGGAAGAGAAAATCCTAGATGAAGGATAAGTAATATTAGGTACAACCATGAGACCCTTTCATATGCTTTGGATAGGTCTAATTTGATGACCACAATATGGTGATGAGATTTCCTGATAGAGTGAAACCCTCTTGGGCCGCACTTATTTCCTCACGAATCAACCTCCCTTCYAAGAATCCAAGTTGTTCTGGATAAATATACCTAGAGAAAAAAAGGTTTTAACCTGAAAACAATGATCTTTGACATGATCTTGTAAACACAATTATAGAGGGAGATGGGCCTGTACCTATAAAAATTCTCCACACAATCAATTTTAGGAATCAAGGCTATGAATGTAGCATTGAAACTTCCATGGAACTTCCCTAACAACCTAATCTCCTCAACTACCTTCAAAATATCCCCTCCCAATACCTCAAAAAATTCCAAGTAAAATTCAACATGCCACCCATTGAGGTTAGTACTCTTGTCCTTCTAAAAGGTCTGGAGTACCCTCCACAGTTCCTCCTTTGTAACTACCCTGAAAAGGGATTCATTTTCCACTTCTTCAATAATTATTGGGAAATGAAAAACCACCTTCATAATTCCCATATATTATTTTGAATCTTCTNTATTGGAATAAAAATGTTCTAACCTCATCCTATGATGGAATTTGATCCAATCCTCACCTGTGAGCCATTCCCCACTTTTCGTGTCAGGTGTTTTCCTATCACATGGAAATATTGAGTCAATACTTTTTAGTGATTAGAGACATTTTGATTACTCTTGCATTCCACCCTCTTCCTGTCCAATAGGGTGTTTTAGTCCATATAATTATGAATGATAATTATCCTTCATATATTTCCCCTATTAATCAATTGACACACTGATTTTTCTACTAAGCAATGCCCAAAAAGATGTATGTCTTTGAGACCCCAACCCCCTTGCTTTCTAGGTGTTACAATCACCTTCCATTTTTCTAGATGTGAGACTTTGTATTTTCTGGATCCCTTCCAAAAGTAATTGATTTTTTTTTTCTTATCCTCTCCAAAACCTCTATTGAGATGTGAGCAAGGGTGTTCCAAAAAACTGGAATAGCTTCTAGGACCTGTTTAATCAAGACTATCCTCCCACCTCTCGATAACCACCAATTGCACTAGAAGGATATATTCTATGCCACACTCGATAACGACAATATATAGTCCTCCCTTCCATAGTTATTTGGTTTTAAGTGGAAACCAAGGTATTTGAAGCCATTATCAAACTCTAAGTGTTGAAAATTGAATAACATTTCCATACCATAAAAAATGACACCATCCAACTTAAAAGAGAGAAAATATGAATTATTTTGATTGATATCCATCCTGGTATAAAAGAATACCAAAATATCATTAAGGTGTTGACCCTCTTGCAAGTATCCAAAGTAGAAGAGAGAAACATCATCGACAAAGAGTATATGGGTTATCGAGATCCCCCTTCCTATTTGTATCCTTTGTAACCTTATTCTCCTTCTAGCCTCATCGATAGTGAAACTCATCCCTTCCGCACACCAATAGGAAAAGGTAACGAGACAAGGGGCATCCCTATATCAGTCCATAAGGGACTCTAAAAAAGTAAAAGGCCAAGCCATTTATCAACCTTTGATAAAGTGGCTAAGGTCACACAACCCATGATCCATTTTACCAAAGGAAGAGAAAAGGCTAGATGAAGGATAAGTAATATTAGGTACAACCATGAGACCCTTTAATATGCTTTGGATAGGTCTAATTTGATGACCACAATATGGTGATGAGATTTCTTGATAGAGTGAAACCCTATTGGGCCGCACTTATTTCCTCATGAATCAACCTCCCTTCCAAGAATCCAAGTTGTTCTGGATAAATATACCTAGAGAAAAAAAGGTTTTAACCTGAAAACAATGATCTTTGACATGATCTTGTAAACACAATTATAGAGGGAGATGGGCCTGTACCTATAAAAATTCTCCACACAATCAAGTTTAGGAATCAAGGCTATGAATGTAGCATTGAAACTTCCATGGAACTTCCCTAACAACCTAATCTCCTCAACTACCTTCAAAATATCCCCTCCCAACACCTCAAAAAATTCCAAGTAAAATTCAACCTGCCACCCATTGAGGTTAGTACTCTTGTCCTTCTAAAAGGTCTGGAGTACCCCCCACAGTTCCTCCTTTGTAACTACCCTGAAAAGGGATTCATTTTCCACTTCTTCAATAATTATTGGGAAATGAGAAACCACCTTCATAATTCCCATATATTATTTTGAATCTTCCTGAAATTTATATATTTATGGAAATAATGTGCGTTCTAGTTTCCTAGAGACATCCAGATGGATCTACTCTTGATGCACCAATCCTTCTCCTTATCCAAGAGGAGCTTATCTTTTTGGCTCTCCAGATCTCTGATTAAGCTACCCCTCTCATGCTTTGTTCCTTTTATCTAACCAAGACACCACATGTTACACCTTAGATTCACCTTAGTGTACCTTACACTCTTTTTCTATATGTGGACCATCATATGAGAAGATTGAGTGATTTATTGTACCCRGATGATCCAAAAAGTGTGGTTGTATTTWTGTAACACGCTATTTTCCCCCATAGTTGTAATTATGCTTAAKACTTCATATAATTATGTTTATGAAKATTTTAATCATGTTTTGATTAATGAAAAAAACTAGATAACTAATTYAGGAGGAAAAATCCTTCAAAGCAATAGCCATCATATCACAYGTGGAATTAATGAAGTGGACAAGTGAGGTGGAGATGAGATGTTTTAGTGAAGAAAATATGATGCTTTCTTAGCTAGATTTCCTATACTTGCGAACATGATATTACACCTACCAACATCCCTAGATCGATATGGAGCCACATGACTAGTTAAGGAAGATAAGATTGGTGGTTGAGGTAGTTCATAACTGCTAACAGTTTTGTCTCTTGAAGAAGGAAAAAAGGGTCAACTGAATGATCTGACAGTAGGACACCATGGATTTTCCCCTTTAGGGATTTGGACCCTAGAACATCAGGTCGCATATATAGGAATCCATGGGAGTCCTGAGGAATTGGTGAAAGAAAGACGCAAAAGGTGGAAAAAACCACCAGAAGAAAGGGAGGAGAACACACACAATGAAACATAGAGGATGAGAGATGAGGGACATGGATAGAGAACAAAGAACAAAACACAATGCATAGAGGAAACATTCTAAGGAAGAGTCAAACTACGAGCTCATAGGCCGAGGATGCAGTGAACAGAGGTATTCATTGGCATGGGTCAAAGAGGAATACATGGAGATATTTTGTTAGGGACCTAACCCCTCACATAGGTAGAAAAATACATTTCCATGTAATAAAGGTCAATATTAATAAGGCCTAGAAATAAGGAAGAATAATTCCAATGTACGAAGACCTAATAGAAGCTTATGCTTCTAGAAGGATCTTCCTCTAGATGATTCTTTTGATAGACATATTTAGTATAAATAGGAGTCGAGTGTATGAGAACTCTTGTCTGCTGGAGGTTGCCCCCTCAAAGAGGCAAGTGAACATTGCTCTCAGTAATCAAAGTGATCTTTCTAGTGTTCTTATGGTATCGTTTTGATATTATTGTGGTGTTTTTATGGTTATATTGTTGTTCATCTACCATTTCTAGCTATTTATTTCTATTCTGCATACTTTTTTATATCTGGAATATTACAAGTGGTATCAGATCACCTTCTTCGGTAGAAAATTGTGGGTTAATTTTTTTTCTACGGTTGATACATATTCTGATGTCTTTAAGCTATAGAGATATGTCATTACACGCATAAACCCATGGTCGGGGATTCATACACGCAAGAAATACAAGTGGTACTTAAGCGTACATCTGTTGGCCACCCTTATAACCCATGTTGGTACCCCTTCGAGTGGTAGTGCATCAGGAAACACCTGTATATGGATCAACCTAGATCTCCTAAATCCCTCCATTGATAAACCAATTGGTTGCCTGACTTCTATAGTGTCACCGAGAACAACACTCAGGAAGATACTCTCTAGTACCTGGGTAGTCAGGTAGTACGGCTAAGGGAAAGGTCTAGCCTCCTTAGTTAGTGCCCTGAGATATTGGGCCGAGTACTACTGTTGGACCCCAAACATATATCAGAGAGATATAGCAAAGGGAAAACCCTTGAATACCTAACCCTTGGAATGGAAACAAAAATAGAACATACAAGATCTATTGCAGCGCAACTGTGTCTCCTGCATTCGAGTTGCGAAATTTATACACATTTCTTCCTGTTAAGAATTTGGGCATTTCATCACTGCAGTATTATTCAGATCAGAGTATAAATCCGCAGGAGTAAAAACAAAATCTGGATCCCTTTAGCACCATTATTTGACACCTATTCCATTGGATTTCTCTATTCGGCCTTATCACAGTCATACCTATCATTTTTCAACAAATTGTTTTCTTATGGACCCAACCCCCTTCAGATCCCTGCAGATCTTCCCATATCTAAATCACCTTTGCATACCGAAGGTGAAACTTCCTCTCATTCCCATAATTTTCATCCCCATCACTTTCTGTGTGACCTACGCCCTCTGTGTGTGGATGTGACCAAATTTGATGGATCGGAACCCACTGGCTAGGTAACTCAAATGGAACATTATTTCTCTTTGTATTGCATTGCATATGAGTTGGCCAAAATCCAGTATAGTGTTCTCCATCTAGATCAAGAACGTTGGCAATGGAGAAAAAATGTCTACCAAGGGTATGTGGCTTGGACACACTTTGTGGTAGAGCTTTATGAACACTTTGACACTGACACCAACCATTTAGGCCATTTGATAAAGTTGAAACAATCTAACACCATTGGATACTTTATATCTTCTTTTAAGAGACTGGATTTTCATACAAAGGGCATGTATGATGCTTTTTACCAATAATTTTTTATCAGTGGCCTCAAGGATGAGATTCGTGCTCATGTCCTCATGGCTCAGCCTCAAAGTTGGGTGGACGCTACTAAAAGAGCTAAGGAAGCACAAGAAGTTGTCTCTTATCAAAACATAAAACCCTCCTTTATTCCTCACACTAGACCAATAACTCCCACTCCTCCTTCTACTCCACTAGATATCCATAAATTGACGAAGGATGAAATGGATGAATGCCTACTCAAAGGCCTTTTTTATAATTGTGATGAAAAATATTTTCTGGGACACAAGTGTAAGGAACAAAATATTTTTATGGCCATCTTGGAGGATGTTTCAAAAGAGGATGTTGAGGCTCCCCTTGTTTCTGTGTCACCTGAACCCATTGACATAAACCCTCCCGAAGTAGAACCAGTCATTTCCCTAAATGCTCTCACTGGCTCCTCTGCTCCCCAAACCCTCAAGCTAATTGGTTACATCAAGCATAGGAAGGTCATCATTCTTGTTGATAGTGGAAGACCCCATAATTTTATTCATCACCGCATTGCCCAAGAAACTAATTGCTATATATGTGCATTCAATAATTTAGAAATCATGATTTCCAATGGTGGGTCTATGAAATGTGGAGGGGGTTGTGAAAATGTGCATCTCCAAATTGGTGACTACCACCTGAAATCTTATATGTTTTCTATCGACATGGGTGGTTGTGACATTGTGTTGGGTGCAGAATGGCTAAGGAATTTGGGTCCCATTCTCATGGATTTTAGGGAATTAACCATGCAATTCGACCATGAGGGCCAACAATATAAGTTCCAAGGCATCACTGTTGGTTCCCCGGAGATCATTAGTTCTCATCACATGGAAAATATGCTCAAAAAATGTCATTCTGGAATTATTGCCCAACTCCATGCCATACAAGCAACTGAGACACACTTTGTGCTTCAGGACCTCCAAGCCATCCTCTCTAAACATCAAGTGTTTTTTTCCACTCCCCAGGGACTCCCTCCTTCCCATGGTGTTCATGATCATTCCATTCCCCTTGTCCCAGGCAACCTTCCTCCCAATATTCTTCCCTATCGTCACCCATTTTCCCAAAAAAATGAAATTGAGAAAATGGTTCAAGAACTACTCAACGCAGGTGTTATCCTCCCTAGTATGATCACATACTCCTCTCTTGTAGTCATGGTCCTTAAGAAATAAGGTTCTTGGTGCATGTGTCCTAACTTCCATTCCCTCAACAAACTCACCATTAAAGAAACATTTCCCATTCCTATCATTGATAACCTCTTGGATGAATTAAGTGGTGCCCAGTTCTTTACTAAACTTGATCTTCATTCTGGCTATCANGTGGAATTAATGAAGTGGACAAGTGAGGTGGAGATGAGATGTTTTAGTGAAGAAAATATGATGCTTTCTTAGCTAGATTTCCTATACTTGCGAACATGATATTACACCTACCAACATCCCTAGATCGATATGGAGCCACATGACTAGTTAAGGAAGATAAGATTGGTGGTTGAGGTAGTTCATAACTGCTAACAGTTTTGTCTCTTGAAGAAGGAAAAAAGGGTCAACTGAATGATCTGACAGTAGGACACCATGGATTTTCCCCTTTAGGGATTTGGACCCTAGAACATCAGGTCGCATATATAGGAATCCATGGGAGTCCTGAGGAATTGGTGAAAGAAAGACGCAAAAGGTGGAAAAAACCACCAGAAGAAAGGGAGGAGAACACACACAATGAAACATAGAGGATGAGAGATGAGGGACATGGATAGAGAACAAAGAACAAAACACAATGCATAGAGGAAACATTCTAAGGAAGAGTCAAACTACGAGCTCATAGGCCGAGGATGCAGTGAACAGAGGTATTCATTGGCATGGGTCAAAGAGGAATACATGGAGATATTTTGTTAGGGACCTAACCCCTCACATAGGTAGAAAAATACATTTCCATGTAATAAAGGTCAATATTAATAAGGCCTAGAAATAAGGAAGAATAATTCCAATGTACGAAGACCTAATAGAAGCTTATGCTTCTAGAAGGATCTTCCTCTAGATGATTCTTTTGATAGACATATTTAGTATAAATAGGAGTCGAGTGTATGAGAACTCTTGTCTGCTGGAGGTTGCCCCCTCAAAGAGGCAAGTGAACATTGCTCTCAGTAATCAAAGTGATCTTTCTAGTGTTCTTATGGTATCGTTTTGATATTATTGTGGTGTTTTTATGGTTATATTGTTGTTCATCTACCATTTCTAGCTATTTATTTCTATTCTGCATACTTTTTTATATCTGGAATATTACAAGTGGTATCAGATCACCTTCTTCGGTAGAAAATTGTGGGTTAATTTTTTTTCTACGGTTGATACATATTCTGATGTCTTTAAGCTATAGAGATATGTCATTACACGCATAAACCCATGGTCGGGGATTCATACACGCAAGAAATACAAGTGGTACTTAAGCGTACATCTGTTGGCCACCCTTATAACCCATGTTGGTACCCCTTCGAGTGGTAGTGCATCAGGAAACACCTGTATATGGATCAACCTAGATCTCCTAAATCCCTCCATTGATAAACCAATTGGTTGCCTGACTTCTATAGTGTCACCGAGAACAACACTCAGGAAGATACTCTCTAGTACCTGGGTAGTCAGGTAGTACGGCTAAGGGAAAGGTCTAGCCTCCTTAGTTAGTGCCCTGAGATATTGGGCCGAGTACTACTGTTGGACCCCAAACATATATCAGAGAGATATAGCAAAGGGAAAACCCTTGAATACCTAACCCTTGGAATGGAAACAAAAATAGAACATACAAGATCTATTGCAGCGCAACTGTGTCTCCTGCATTCGAGTTGCGAAATTTATACACATTTCTTCCTGTTAAGAATTTGGGCATTTCATCACTGCAGTATTATTCAGATAGGAGTATAAATCTACAGGAGTAAAAACAAAATATGGATCCCTTTAGCACCATTATTTGACACCTATTCCATTGGATTTCTCTATTCGGCCTTATGACAGTCATACCTATCATTTTTCAGCAAATTGTTTTCTTATGGACCCAGCCCCCTTCAGATCCCTGCAGATCTTCCCATATCTAACTCACCTTTGCATACCAAAGGTGAAACTTCCTCTCATTCCCATAATTTTCATCCCCATCACTTTCAGCGTGACCTATGCCCTCCGTGTGTGGATGTGACCAAATTTGATGGATCGGAACCCACTGGCTGGGTAACTCAAATGGAACATTATTTCTCTTTGTATTGCATTGCAGATGAGTTGGCCAAACTCTAGTATAGTGTTCTCCATCTAGATCAAGAATGTTGGCAATGGAGAAAAAATGTCTACCAAGGGTATGTGGCTTGGACACACTTTGTGGTAGAGCTTTATGAACACTTTGACACTGACACCAACCATTTAGGCCATTTGAGAAAGTTGAAACAATCTAACACCATTGAATACTTTATATCTTCTTTTAAGAGACTGGATTTTCGTACAAAGGGCATGTATGATGCTTTTTACCAATAATTTTTTATCAGTGGCCTCAAGGATGAGATTCGTGCTCATGTCCTCATGGCTCAGGCTCAAAGTTGGGTGGATGCTACTAAAAGAGCTAAGGAAGCACAAGAAGTTGTCTCTTCTCAAAACATAAAACCCTCCTTTATTCCTCACACTAAACCAATAACTCCCACTCCTCCTTCTACTCCACTAAAGATCCATAAATTGACCAAGGATGAAATGGATGAATGCCTACTCAAAGGCCTTTTTTATAATTGTGATGAAAAATATTCTATGGGACACAAGTGTAAGGAACAAAATTTTTTTATGGCCATCTCGGAGGATGTTTCAAAAGAGGATGTTGAGGCTCCCCTTGTTTCTGTGTCACCTGAACCCATTGACATAAACCCTCCCGAAGTAGAACCAGTCATTTCCCTAAATGCTCTCACTGGCTCCTCTGCTCCCCAAACCCTCAAGCTAATTGGTTACATCAAGCATAGGAAGGTCATCATTCTTGTTGATAGTGGAAGACCCCATAATTTTATTCATCACCGCATTGCCCAAGAAACTAATTGCTATATATGTGCATTCAATAATTTAGAAATCATGATTTCCAATGGTGGGTCTATGAAATGTGGAGGGGGTTGTGAAAATGTGCATCTCCAAATTGGTGACTACCACCTGAAATCTTATATGTTTTCTATCGACATGGGTGGTTGTCACATTGTGTTGGGTGCAGAATGGATAAGGAATTTGGGTCCCATTCTCATGGATTTTAGGGAATTAACCATGTAATTCGACCATGAGGGCCAACAATATAAGTTCCAAGGCATCACCGTTGGTTCCCCGGAGATCATTAGTTCTCATCACATGGAAAATATGCTCAAAAAATGTCATTCTAGAATTATTGCCCAACTCCATGCCATACAAGCAACTGAGACACACTTTGTGCTTCAGGACCTCCAAGCCATCCTCTCTAAACATCAAGTGGTTTTTTCCACTCCCCAGTGACTCCCTCCTTCCCATGGTGTTCATGATCATTCCATTCCCATTGTCCCAGGCAACCTTCCTCCCAATATTCTTCCCTATCGTCACCCATTTTCCCAAAAAAATGAAATTGAGAAAATGGTTCAAGAACTACTCAACGCAGGTGTTATCCTCCCTAGTATGATCACATACTCCTCTCTTGTAGTCATGGTCCTTAAGAAATAAGGTTCTTGGTGCATGTGTCCTAACTTCCATTCCCTCAACAAACTCACCATTAAAGAAACATTTCCCATTCCTATCATTGATAACCTCTTGGATGAATTAAGTGGTGCCCAGTTCTTTACTAAACTTGATCTTCATTCTGGCTATCACCAGATTTGTATGAAAGAGGCATACATTCTTAAGACTACCTTTATAACTCATGAGGGCCACTATGAGTTTTTGTTCATGCCCTTTGGCTTGTCTAATTCTCCCTCCACTTTCCAGAGCCTCATGAATCATGTCTTCCATCCTTTTCTCTATCATTTTGTCTTAGTTTTCTTTGATGATATCCTCATATACAACAAAACCTAGGAAACCCATCTTGATCATGTGGATCGATTTCTCCATATACTCTCCCAGCACCAACTTTTCCTCAAACAATCTAAATGTTCTTTTGGTGCCTCGAAAGTCAAGTACTTGGGTCATCTTGTTGGCAAGGCTAGCCTCAGGGTGGATCCTAAAAATATTGAAGCTATGCAATATTGGCCTCACCCAAAGACTCTCAAAAGCTTGTGGGGATTTCTGGTTTTAACAGGTTATTATTGCAAGTTTCTTAAGAATTATGGAAATATTGTGGCACCTCTCACTTTACTCCTTAAAAATGATTCTTTCACTTGGACTCCAATAGCTGCTAAGGATTTTCAAACTTTGAAGATGGCTGTGTGCACCACTCTAGGCCTGGCCCTTCCTGATTTCACAAAGACCTTTGTCCTGGAATGTGATTCTTCTGAGAAAGGAATTGACGATTTCCTTATGCAAGAGGGTCGACCTTTGGCCTTTACTAGTAAACAACTATCTGAGAGAAATTTGGGAAAATCAATCATGAAAAGGAAATATTGGCTATTATGCATGTTGTGGATCTTTGGCACCCTTATCTAATGAGGAAATGCTTCCAAATTAAGACATATCATCAAAGCCTCAAGTATTTTCTGGAACAAAGCATTTCCTCCCTTGAGCAACAAAAATGGGTGACTAATCTCTTTCGATATGATTATGAGATCATTTACAAGAAAGGCAAAGAAAATGTGGTTACTGATGCACTTTCCAGAAAATATGAAGATGAAGGGTCCCTTTTTTCTCTCTCTTTCATTGTACCAGATTGGCTCCAAGTTGTTCTCCAAGAATGGCTACATGATCCCAAAATTTCACATCTGATACAACAATTGCATTCCAATTCTTTAGTTTCCCCAAGGTACTCTTGGGTAAATGATGATATTCAATACAAAGGGAATTTGTACTTAAGTAAACAGTCAAAACTTAAATCCACGATACTTTCTGAGCTTCATGTTACACCCACAGCTAGGCACTCGGGGTTTACCAAAACCTATGACTAAGTCAAACATTCTTTTTTTTGGGAGGGTATGAAACAAGAAATTCATAATTTTGTAGTTGAATGTGATGTGTGTCAACACAACAAGGGAGAAACAATAAAATATCCTGGCACACTACAACTACTTCTGATTCCACCTGCTATTTGGCAGGATATCTCTATGGATTTTATTGTAGACTTACCTAAATCGGGCAATAAATCAATGATCATGGTGGTAGTTGATCCTCTTTCCAAGTATGCTCATTTATGTGCTCTTCAACACCCATTTACAACATCCACTGTGGCTCAAATTTTCATGGATCAGGTCTTCAAGATTCATGGCATGCCGCATTCTATTATTTATGATCGTGATCCAAATTTCACCAGCAACTTTTGGCAACTATTCAAACTACAAGGCACCCAATTGCATCTCAGCACAACTTATCATCCCCAGACTGATGGGAAAACTGAATTTGTCAACAAATGTTTGGAAACATATTTGAGGTGTTTTGCATCGGAAAGGCAGAATCAGTGGCCTTAATGGTTAGCACTCGTTGAATGGTTGTAAAACACTCTATACGATACAACTACACACATGACTACTTTTGAAGCGGTACATGGAAAAAATCCACCTTCAGTTCTCTCATATTTTTCAGGTGTCTCGAAGGTCCAGGTGGTTGACCAAACACTTATAGTTTGAGAGGATATTATCCGTACCCTCAAAGAGAATTTGGTCATGGCCCATAATTACATGAAGCAACAAGAAGATAAAAGTTGCTCTGAACATCATTTTGCAGAAGGGGATCATTTGTTTCTTTGACTGCAACCTTACAAGCAAAACTCCCTCAAGGATGACCATTGTCAGAAACTGGTGCCCAAATTTTATGGTCCTTATACTGTTCTCAAGTGTGTGGGACAAGTGGCCTATCAGTTAGCTTTGCCCAATATTTCTAAGCTCCATCCCATTTTTCATGTTTCCTTCTTAAAGAAGGTGATTGGAACTAAGTGCCAAACTCAAACCAACCTTCCCGAGTTGGATGAAGAAGTCTCCATTTGGCTACAAACACAAGCAGTTTTGGACCAGCGTGAGCATCAACTGTGTCAGTGAACCATCAAGGAAGTGTTAGTCTAGTGGAAAGATACAACTCCAACAGATTCCACTTGGAAACCAACTACCATTTTGCAGCAATTTCCCCATCTCAAGCCTTGAGGACAAGGTTGTTTTTAAGGGGGAGGACATGTTAGGGACCTAACCCATCATATAGGTAGAATAATTTATTTTCATGTAATAAAGGTCAATATTAATAAGGCCTATAAATAAGGAAGAATAATTCCAATGTCACAAGACCTAATAGAAGGTTCCGCTTCTAGAAGGATCTTCCTCTAGATGGTTCTTTTGATAGACATATTTAGTATAAATAGGAGTTGAGGGTATGAGACATCTTATCTTGGATATTTTTGTAATAGAGCTCTACTCTACTGGAGGTTTCCCCCTCGAAGAGGCAAGTGAACATTGCTCTCAGTAATCAAAGTGCTCTTTTTGGTGTTCTTCTAGTATCATTTTGGTATTATTGTGGTGTTTATCTGGTTATATTGTTGTTCATCTGCCATTTGTATCTATTTATTTATGTTCTACATACTTTTTATATTTGGAATATTACAGATTTCCTTGAATAAAATAAGAAGCTTGTCCAATTTAATGATGATCACCTTGAAACAGAAGAAACCTGAATCCATATTGGAGCAATAAAGGGCGCAACTTGGTACTTACTGGACATAAACCAACACTAGTAAGGGGAGGTCCTCGAGGGACTATATAGTAGAGAGGGGTCTCCCTTGTGCAAAGGAAATATATTTTATAAACTACCTGATAAACTTGTGGAATCCCTAAGCTCATTGGGAAGGGGGATACTTATGTTGTTTCCAGCAAAGGAAAGAGAGTAACTTGTCTAGATCATATGAGTTGAGGACCAACTGAATCATTCCCTTGTGATATCATGGCTTGGCATATGGGTGGCATACTATAGGAAGACACTCTATAATATGGACTAAGGTTGGGAAGAAAGGCATCCTCTCTCAGTTAGTTGGATGATGATATATTTCCCTAAATATATAAGTGTCTAACTTGAATGTTAATGCATGGTAATGATGTAAATGTGTGTTTTTCTAGATTAATAGAAAATATTGATGCATGTAAATGATGAATTTTATTTCATGTGTAATGTGGAATGTGCTGTTTTCCCTCACTTCATAAATTTTTTAACTCATGAAGTTAATCCTAGCAAGGATGGTCTATATCCTTGAAAATATTGAATCTTTGAGAGGAATGTTTGCAGGATGTGGATACAAATTTTGTTTGGGAGAAGAGTGGAAAAAACTCGATCTTGGTGAATTCCTAGGTATAATAAGGAGTCCCAAGTCCTGATAGAATATCCTAATAAGGTGAATTCATTTACGACGAGCTTAGAAGAACCATGAGAGTCTTAGAGCAGGTTATGGACCCTTGAGGATTTGGAAACGAGAGGGTGTTCTAGTGAAAAACTATGTGTTTTGAGTAGGAACGACTCTTAAACGTTGGTTCAGTGTAGTGAATGCATCTGAGCCATTCATTGGGGACAAAGTCCTTGAAAATGACTAAGATTTGGAGTGGATAACTCCGACGATGATGAAGAGAGGCCATAAGCATCAGATCTATGGGAGGATCTATCCTCATAGTTGGATCTATGAGATCCATTTTGACGAAGAAATGGATGATATCATAGGAGCCGTTGATTTGATGAAGGTTAGAGGGGAAATATCTGGGTCATTGAAGCCAAGTCTAGTTTCTTCAAGAGAAGAGTAGTCAATAGTCTTGAGGAGGAGACTAGGACTATAATCCAACAAATATGAATTGCATGGGAGCCATCAATATTTCAAAAGATATTAGGGAATATCAAAACCATTGAATCTTAGTTAGTTCAACCACGAGAAAAGGGGGCCAAGAACCTTAACCATCGCCTATATAGAACCCATAAGTTAGATCTTGACCATTGAGAGGGGTGTTGTTACCACTGTCTGATTCGACTGAAGTGATCATCGGGACCAGATTTTTGAGAGACTGATTCAAATTTGAAGTGAGTGAAATTTGATGACGATGACGAAGGCCTTTTCAAGGTTGAAAATGAGTCGTTTATCGGTGAATGGGAGAGATATAATCTCAACTTTAGATTACTGTAGGTCCCACCTAGTTTCCTTAGAAGAGTTCTGAAGGGTGTGAATTAATCATTGTGCAAGTGGAAGGTACTGATGTGATCACACCCATTGGGTGGAAAATTATAAGAGTCTTCGGATCTAGTCACTCGACTCATCAGATTTCGCCATTGAAACATGTAGATAGGGGTGACTTATCTCTCCACGAGAGAAATATAAACTATGTGATGACAAGGAAGGGTCTTGAGAGATCAAAAATCTTGAGGCTATGAGACAGGTGGAAATCACCACGTCAGTACAACATTAGATGAATTAAATGAAAAGTACCCACGTGGATTACACATGGTAGAGGGTCAAAAAATTGAAAGAGGTCGTAACTCTAGATGTCAGGCTCGAATTTGGACAAGATTTAAGTTGTTGGAAATATCTCGATGAGTAGAATTAATTTATGGGTTGCAATGTTTGAAAAGAAGCAAGTACAAAAAGAGGAAATTATAACATCCAATGAGATGAAGTAAGATTTAGGGGGTCGGGCGTGCTACAGAGTGGTATCAACACAGAGTTAAAATTCTAGGCTTGAATGGGCCACCGAAGCCATTTAAAATGTTTAAAATTTTTTGATGATTCCTAACATGCATACTTTTAATGAAGGTGTAATTGCTAATAAGGGTTGTTGTTTCAACAGGTAGGACATACTAAAGCGAAATAAAAGGTGAATGGTGCAACATAGGATGGAAGACATGTCACATTTCAAATATAAGGAAACATATGACTAGAGGGATAGAGAAAACCCTCCATATTTGATGGCCACTTTTAGAATCCTGAAGCAAAATAATGAGAGACTCATGAAAGCTTAAGTCAAGCTAGAAGAGTTAAATGCAATATACTACATATTTTGTTTGAAATCCGAAATCATATGAAAAAGGCCCTAGTAATGCACATTTGTAGTAGTTGGAAAAGATAAAGATGCCATCATATTCCCAAAGGCATGGATTGAGTCATATAAATGTGGGGAAAAGTTCTTCCAACAAGAGGCATCAGAATGTCAAGAAAGAAAAATCTAGTGGATGTGATTCTGTAGAGTCATCAAGTAGGATGATTTCTTCCGAAGATTTGTCCACTAGTGACACTGGAACAAGTGTTCCGAAGAGAGAGAATATACATTCTTGTAATTCTCTCACTAAATAATTCAAGAAGGCTAAGCCACCTTCCTTTGACTGAGATATTAAGAAGGGAGAAGAATCCAAGGCATAGTTGTTTGGTTTGAAGAAGTATTTTCAGGTACACAATTAATCCGAGAATACCAAGGAAAGGATTGAAAAAAGGATTGACATTTTTAATTTGAATGGAGGAGCCTCCATTTTATGGGAATACCTCAAGGAAATAAAAGGACTGAAGGAAAGCAAACTGACTTGGAATTAGTTTGAGAGGTACTTCAGAAAGTCATACTTATCGGAGAAGTATTTCAATGACAAAATCAAGGAATTCCATTAGCATAAGTTGGGCCAACTTACTATGGATGCCTATTCCAAGAGATTCATGGAATTTTTGAGGCATGTCACTTACATAATTGAATTTGACAAGACAAAGGTATTGGAAGACATTATGAGGAAGGATAGGTGTTTTTATGATCAGTCTAGGCACAAGCAAGAGCCTCTAAAGAGTGGAAAACGAAGGATAAGAATGGATTCTAGAAGAAGGGATTCAATTCACTTCCATCCAAGAACCAAAAGAAGGGTGCATAATTCGGTCAACCAAGCAAAAGTGTACATTAACAAAAAATTAAATCTCAAAGTGGAAATAGGCCAATAGAGCATGCAAGGGAAAGAGTAGAGGAACCTAAGAAAGGACCATTGCAATGCTAAGGATGTGGAGAACCACATATTTTGAGAGATTTTTCTCACAAACAACATGATAACAAGAAGGTGCATCTTGTGCAAGAAGCAACTACAATCAATGATATGGCCAAAAGTGTGCCAAGGATATATGCAACTGTGGAGAATCGACAAGAAGACTACCAAGCTTCTGTAGTGGAGCTGGAAGGTATAATTTCAAAGCAACATATTTATATTTTAATTGACCTTGGATCTAAACTTAGTCATATATCACCACAAGTTGTTGAAACATGTTCCTTATAGAGGAAGAAACACACAAAAACATGGTTAGTTAAATTAGCCAAATAAACTAATAGAAAAGTGGTGGAGGTCATAGAAGCTTGTGAGATGAGTGGAATGTAGACCCAGGAAGATATAAATATCCTACCTCTAGGCTCATATGATGTGTTGTACGGTATGGATTGGTTAGCTTCCCACAAGGCAAAGATGAAATTTTATGAGCAAATTCTAGAATGTGAAGGTGAAGAAGGCAATGCAAGAGTTCTTCAAGTCATTTAGAACCCAATTTTAGTAAGGAAAATACAAGCATTGTAGCTTAGGGATTTTAGTCAAAAAGGGTGCAAATTTTATGTTATAAAAGTGCTTGACTCCACAAAGAGGAAGGATTTGAAGGATGAATATTACCTTGTGTTGTGGGAGTTTAAGGATGTAATTCTAGAAGAGGTACCTGGATTAACTCCAAAGAGAGATCTTGATTCCTCAATATATATCATACATGGAGTGGTACCAACATCAAAAGTACCTTACAGAATGAGCACACCATATTTGGTGGAGCTGAAGGTACAACTAAAGGAAATGTTGGCTAAAGGTTATATCAAGCCAAGTGTGTCCTTGTGCGTAGAAAACACCTTGTTTATGAAGAAGAAGGATGGTCAATTTTGTTTTTGTATAGACTATGTTAGCACCATGATTTTCATAGCTAAGATCACTTCACTGCGCAAAGGATTATGTTGAGCATTGGATTTCGTCACGCAGTGGATTTCATCGTGCAGTGGATTTCATCGTACAATGGATTTCATCACACAATGGACTGTTTCGCATGGGATCCTGTCGCGCATGGGATTTCTTCGCGTAGTGGATTTCATCATGCAATGGATTCCGTCGCGCAATGGATTTCATCGCGTAGTGGGTTGTCGTGCATGGAATGTTGTCGCGCATAGGATGTTGTCACACAGTGGATTTTGTCACGTAGTGGATTTCATCATGCAGTGGATTTCATCACACAATGGATTTCGTCATGCAATGGATTTCATCGTGCAGTGGGATGCCGTGAATGGAATGTTGTCGTGCATAGGATGTTGTCATGCAGTGGATTTCATCGTGTAGTGATTTTCATCGCACAGTGGATTTCATCCCGCAGTGGATGTTGGTGTGCATAGGATGTTGTCACGTAAACAATGTCATCGCGCAGTGGATTTTGTTGCGCAAAGACACTTTCGTGCAGAGGATTTTTCTACACACAGGCTATAAGTCGCGTTACGCAAATGACTGGTTTAGTGGTAAAATTCAAGATCCCTTTCTGACCAACTGGAGAGGAATTTTGAAAATCCCCAAGAGGTTTTTGTTGAGGACAAAATAAATAATAAAAAACTCTCTNGAGAAAAGGGGGCCAAGAACCTTAACCATCGCCTATATAGAACCCATAAGTTAGATCTTGACCATTGAGAGGGGTGTTGTTACCACTGTCTGATTCGACTGAAGTGATCATCGGGACCAGATTTTTGAGAGACTGATTCAAATTTGAAGTGAGTGAAATTTGATGACGATGACGAAGGCCTTTTCAAGGTTGAAAATGAGTCGTTTATCGGTGAATGGGAGAGATATAATCTCAACTTTAGATTACTGTAGGTCCCACCTAGTTTCCTTAGAAGAGTTCTGAAGGGTGTGAATTAATCATTGTGCAAGTGGAAGGTACTGATGTGATCACACCCATTGGGTGGAAAATTATAAGAGTCTTCGGATCTAGTCACTCGACTCATCAGATTTCGCCATTGAAACATGTAGATAGGGGTGACTTATCTCTCCACGAGAGAAATATAAACTATGTGATGACAAGGAAGGGTCTTGAGAGATCAAAAATCTTGAGGCTATGAGACAGGTGGAAATCACCACGTCAGTACAACATTAGATGAATTAAATGAAAAGTACCCACGTGGATTACACATGGTAGAGGGTCAAAAAATTGAAAGAGGTCGTAACTCTAGATGTCAGGCTCGAATTTGGACAAGATTTAAGTTGTTGGAAATATCTCGATGAGTAGAATTAATTTATGGGTTGCAATGTTTGAAAAGAAGCAAGTACAAAAAGAGGAAATTATAACATCCAATGAGATGAAGTAAGATTTAGGGGGTCGGGCGTGCTACAGAGTGGTATCAACACAGAGTTAAAATTCTAGGCTTGAATGGGCCACCGAAGCCATTTAAAATGTTTAAAATTTTTTGATGATTCCTAACATGCATACTTTTAATGAAGGTGTAATTGCTAATAAGGGTTGTTGTTTCAACAGGTAGGACATACTAAAGCGAAATAAAAGGTGAATGGTGCAACATAGGATGGAAGACATGTCACATTTCAAATATAAGGAAACATATGACTAGAGGGATAGAGAAAACCCTCCATATTTGATGGCCACTTTTAGAATCCTGAAGCAAAATAATGAGAGACTCATGAAAGCTTAAGTCAAGCTAGAAGAGTTAAATGCAATATACTACATATTTTGTTTGAAATCCGAAATCATATGAAAAAGGCCCTAGTAATGCACATTTGTAGTAGTTGGAAAAGATAAAGATGCCATCATATTCCCAAAGGCATGGATTGAGTCATATAAATGTGGGGAAAAGTTCTTCCAACAAGAGGCATCAGAATGTCAAGAAAGAAAAATCTAGTGGATGTGATTCTGTAGAGTCATCAAGTAGGATGATTTCTTCCGAAGATTTGTCCACTAGTGACACTGGAACAAGTGTTCCGAAGAGAGAGAATATACATTCTTGTAATTCTCTCACTAAATAATTCAAGAAGGCTAAGCCACCTTCCTTTGACTGAGATATTAAGAAGGGAGAAGAATCCAAGGCATAGTTGTTTGGTTTGAAGAAGTATTTTCAGGTACACAATTAATCCGAGAATACCAAGGAAAGGATTGAAAAAAGGATTGACATTTTTAATTTGAATGGAGGAGCCTCCATTTTATGGGAATACCTCAAGGAAATAAAAGGACTGAAGGAAAGCAAACTGACTTGGAATTAGTTTGAGAGGTACTTCAGAAAGTCATACTTATCGGAGAAGTATTTCAATGACAAAATCAAGGAATTCCATTAGCATAAGTTGGGCCAACTTACTATGGATGCCTATTCCAAGAGATTCATGGAATTTTTGAGGCATGTCACTTACATAATTGAATTTGACAAGACAAAGGTATTGGAAGACATTATGAGGAAGGATAGGTGTTTTTATGATCAGTCTAGGCACAAGCAAGAGCCTCTAAAGAGTGGAAAACGAAGGATAAGAATGGATTCTAGAAGAAGGGATTCAATTCACTTCCATCCAAGAACCAAAAGAAGGGTGCATAATTCGGTCAACCAAGCAAAAGTGTACATTAACAAAAAATTAAATCTCAAAGTGGAAATAGGCCAATAGAGCATGCAAGGGAAAGAGTAGAGGAACCTAAGAAAGGACCATTGCAATGCTAAGGATGTGGAGAACCACATATTTTGAGAGATTTTTCTCACAAACAACATGATAACAAGAAGGTGCATCTTGTGCAAGAAGCAACTACAATCAATGATATGGCCAAAAGTGTGCCAAGGATATATGCAACTGTGGAGAATCGACAAGAAGACTACCAAGCTTCTGTAGTGGAGCTGGAAGGTATAATTTCAAAGCAACATATTTATATTTTAATTGACCTTGGATCTAAACTTAGTCATATATCACCACAAGTTGTTGAAACATGTTCCTTATAGAGGAAGAAACACACAAAAACATGGTTAGTTAAATTAGCCAAATAAACTAATAGAAAAGTGGTGGAGGTCATAGAAGCTTGTGAGATGAGTGGAATGTAGACCCAGGAAGATATAAATATCCTACCTCTAGGCTCATATGATGTGTTGTACGGTATGGATTGGTTAGCTTCCCACAAGGCAAAGATGAAATTTTATGAGCAAATTCTAGAATGTGAAGGTGAAGAAGGCAATGCAAGAGTTCTTCAAGTCATTTAGAACCCAATTTTAGTAAGGAAAATACAAGCATTGTAGCTTAGGGATTTTAGTCAAAAAGGGTGCAAATTTTATGTTATAAAAGTGCTTGACTCCACAAAGAGGAAGGATTTGAAGGATGAATATTACCTTGTGTTGTGGGAGTTTAAGGATGTAATTCTAGAAGAGGTACCTGGATTAACTCCAAAGAGAGATCTTGATTCCTCAATATATATCATACATGGAGTGGTACCAACATCAAAAGTACCTTACAGAATGAGCACACCATATTTACTGGAGCTGAAGGTACAACTAAAGGAAATGTTGGCTAAAGGTTATATCAAGCCAAGTGTGTCCTCGTGCGGAGAAAACACCTTGTTTATGAAGAAGAAGGATGGTCAATTTTGTTTTTGTATATACTATGTTAGCACCATGATTTTCATAGCTAAGATCACTTCACCGCGCAAAGGATTCTGTTGAGCATTGGATTTCGTCACGCAGTGGATTTCATCGTGCAGTGGATTTCATTGTATAATGGATTTCATCGCACAATGGACTGTTCCGCATGGGATCCTGTCGCGCATGGGATTTCTTCGCGTAGTGGATTTCATCATGCAATGGATTCGGTCGCGCAATGGATTTCATCGCGCAGTGGGTTGTCATGCATGGAATGTTGTCGCGTATAGGATGTTGTCACACAGTGGATTTTTTCACGCAGTGGATTTCATCATGCAGTGGATTTCATCACACAATGGATTTCGTCATGCAATGGATTTCATCGCGCAGTGGGATGTCGTGAATGGAATGTTGTCGTGCATAGGATGTTGTCACGCAGTGGATTTCATCGTGTAGTGATTTTCATCGCACAGTGGATTTCATCGCGTAGTGGATGTTGGTGTGCATAGGATGTTGTCACGTAAACGATGTCATCACGCAGTGGATTTTGTTGCGCAAAGACACTTTCGTGCAGAGGATTTTTCTACACACAGGCTATAAGTCGCGTTACACAAATGACTGGTTTAGTGGTAAAATTCAAGATCCCTTTCTGACCAACTGGAGAGGAATTTTGAAAATCCCCAAGAGGTTTTTGTTGAGGACAAAATAAATAATAAAAAACTCTCTCATATTTGAAAAAGTTTCATATTTTGGGAGATTCGAAGGAATCTTTGAGCACCATTTTTCAGTTTTCATAATTTCCTGTCCAAGACATGTTTTTTCCGTATTCTGGCCAGCTGGAGATGAATTTCGAGAAACCGAGAGAGGTTTGTCTTTATAACGATCTTAAATACCAAAAAATATCTCAGTTTCGGAAAATAGTTTTTTGTTAGTGATATATGATGTCATCTTTAACACCGATTTTCCCAGTTCGCTGCGTAATCCACTGCGTTTTTTTTGTAGGTTACTGTTGCGTAGTAGACTTGTTGTGCAAGTGTGACAGAGTGTCCGAAAATGCACATGATGACTCATCACAACCATATGGTCAAATTTTGATTATGATTTGGCAAAGTCGGGTTTTCTATTTTTAGTGAATCTGTTGAAGTTATTGTTCTCTTTCCAAGAAAATAGATCCATGATTCTAGGAGGGTGTAGTTTGAACCTAGCAGCCAAGGGTGACATCAGTTTTCTATATATGGGCATCATTCTCATGTAAACAGGGTTGGTTGGAAAACTAGTGTAGACAGTGTCTATTTAATGTAGATTGAGCTCGATCAAAATTTAATGCAAAAGTCCTAAATCTTTGATGAAAAGATTCCAATTGTAGCAGTTGGATGTATTGTTTCCTTTCTTTGCATACGTACTTCTTGTATTCTTTATTCATATCTATTTCTATCTAAATAGGAACATATTTTCAAAGCTAGGATTTGTTGTGCAGTGCCTTGGGATTCACGCCATTTAGACAAATTGTTTTCCTCTAATTGAACTCTGAATTCATCCTTAGTCGTGCTCCAAGTTGTTTCATGTGTTTTCCCCCTCTCACCACACACAATGATTTTACACTGAAGATTATTGCTCATTTAGCCTTTATTCTCTCAAGTTCAGTTACTGAGTCATTTGTTTCTCTTGTTTTCAGAATTTGACTCCATTTCCCAATGGTACTTTCTCTCTTGCTTGTCCTAGCATTTCTTTAAAAAAAAAAAAAAAGTTGTCCTATTGCAGAATCTGACCTCTGTGCATTTATTGATCAAATATTTGAGTTATTACCAGTCATTAGACATATGAGAGAGCCCTCTTTGGYTGTATAGGTCAGAATACAATCTAAATATGGTTGAAATAGTTACCTCGGGGATTTCTTTGATACAACCCAAAAAAATTACCGAGTGSTAACATTTTGGCACCATTGTCGGGGATGAAATTGAAATTTTTCCCTGGGAAAGAAYGACATGGTTGAGTTCTGAGGTATGAGAGCAGMAGAAAMTTAGGCACATATTGGTTGTATTTCTTCTCTGGTGACTCCACACATTAGAAAATCAGTTGAAGGTGATTCCACTGGMAGAAGAATCCAAAGCTAAAGTTTTCATGGTGACTCCAATCAAGCTTCAAATGTGATTCAAAGACTCCACTGGAGAATGATACCTGTTGAAAGAGATATGGAAGAGTGGTATGSAAAAATAAGGTATTCGATCTTAAGTTTTGTTCAAGAAGTAYTTTTCTATTTTATCAATATCTTCTTATCCTTTCCTGAGTTTTTCAAAAGAATATTTCTTCACTTACCACGTTTAAATGAATMCCATAGATCTACCCTTGTATATCCTTTATTGCAAACTATAGGTATACYTMCTTCTTGTATAACTAATATTYACCAAGCTCCTTCCTTTGAACCATATTATGTTCATGATCATTCTTGTGAGCTTAATGAAACCAAAGATGAGCTTGTACCTTCTGTTCTTAATCATACACCCTCCAAGATTCAAGAAAGATACAATCCTCTTAAATTTTCTTCTAGGCTTCATGACTTTCCTCCGAAACATTATAAGTACCTTCCTTGCTTCGATGGAGAGCTTGGTGGAAAGTCAGCTGAAAAAAATATTCAGGTGTTTGATCATTTTATAGAACTTTTTGAGATCGAACATGATGATGTGTCTATGAGGGCCTTTTCTTAGTCCTTACAAGGAGATTCCAAAGCATGGTTAAGACATTTTCACCCTCAATCGATTAGCTCATGGGATGAACTGAGGGAAGATTTTCATAGATTTTGGGGTGAGAGAAAGTCATGGGATCTAATCCTTTCAGATTTTTATTCCATGAGAAGAATGAAAGATGAAACCATCTCAAATTTCAGTAGGAGGTTTGCTAGTATTTATTATAAACTTCCTAAAGAATTCCAAACTCCTGAAGTGGTTTCCATGCTCCATTATGTAACAACCTTTCAATTAGACTTATCTTTTCTTTTGATGGAGAGGAAGTCTATGTCTTTGCAACATATGTTAAATAATTCTCAAGAAGTTGAAGACAATATTCAAGCATGTAAACATATTCAAAATGAGGAGTTGGATGCCAAAGAACATGATAATGAATATGAACAAAGAACAGTTTATTTGAATCTTGAGAAGAGGGCTAATAATATCATATGTCCTCTTGAAGCTTTAAATGATGATGATTTTGAAAAGGATTATGATGATTTTGAAAAGGATTATATTCCACTTATTGAAAAATAAGGTGCTAATTTATCTTCTGATTCATCCCATGATAAGCACATAGATGATTGTTTTATGTATTCATTTGTAGACAGTCAATGTTGGCATAGAGGAAAACCAAGGGTTCAACGCTTCAACAACACACCAACAAAACCCTAACTACCAGACCTTTTGGCAACACCTGCAAAGAAGATGAAGTCTCACTTGAGGTAGAGGCAAGGGGGGTTGGTGGACTCAAGTGTCTACAGCCTAGCTGGGACACAGATCTGTGATTACACACTTCAACATAACACTTAGCCAATAGTATGCATTCAGTTATGATTCTTATTCACATCATAGATTAACCCTAAATACAGAACAACGTTGTAATAAATCTATCTATCATACATCAAGAATAGTGCACTAAGAAAACATAACCATCATGGACACATAACACAAAGAACAATAACACATGATATACGTGGTTCACTCCAGTGTGGGGCTACGTCCACCAACTCTTCTTCTTCTTTATTAACTTCTTCCAAGATTCTTACATGCACCAAGCCACAGATCTGACTCTGCAAAGGACAGGAGATCTGTGCGCACCTCGCCAGATCCTTGTTCCCCAAATTAGGTCAAGGAACAAAGCCAACTACAACCACTTGCACTTAGCTCTACAAGTCTCACATATAGTATGCACAAATCATTCACAACGATTCTCACTTAGAAACCCTCATAGGTTCTTGCACAAAGCCGATCATAACTACGATCACACAGATTGAACTACTCTCACACTTCTTTGCACATAGCCAACACTAGGACTTAGCACACCGACCTTTTCTTACATCGCCTAGCTACTTATTTATACATTACAAAAGATTTCTAAACATGGGTAAACCCATGGGCCAAAATCCCATACCCATTACGTAAACCCTAAAATCGCAAAATGCCCGCAAAAAGGGTGAGATCCTGCGATCTCCGCTTCTCCTGGGAGCTCTGTCTTTGACCAGCCTGTCGAAGTCCCAAAAATGGTCAAACATGACCAGGGTTCTCTCAAAACCTGGTCAAAGGCCAACAGGCCCCCAACACTCACTTGTGACTCGTCCTGAGTCACTCTGATCTGGGAAACACTTCTTTGAAGGTCTCAAGATTAGCTCAAGATGCCTCGACTTGCTGCTTCGCCAGAGCCTCCCTCTCGGCGAACTCCTGAAGTACTTGCTTGTTGACATGCCCTTCTAGGTGTTGTTCCACTATTCTGAATACATGTTCCAACTGTGATCCTTGTCCCTCAAGCTATCCAAAAAGTGTGCAGGCTTCGTCCTGCACTGGCTACAGTCTCTGGGTCACCTCTAGAACTCAGCTCTGGATGGCAGTGACCTGCTGTTGAACTGCGTGTTGCGCCTGCAACCTTTTCATCTTCTCCACTGTTGTAAGCAGTTCCAGCTACGATTGCATGGTGGAAGCCTATTGCTTCACCTCCTGGAGTTGTGCCTCTAATATCCTCAGCTACGAGTCTTCTCCAAGGTGCTCGTAGGTCTACGCACTTTGATCACTAAGTTTCTTGCATTCTGTGGNACCAAGCTCCTTCCTTTGAACCATATTATGTTCATGATCATTCTTGTGAGCTTAATGAAACCAAAGATGAGCTTGTACCTTCTGTTCTTAATCATACACCCTCCAAGATTCAAGAAAGATACAATCCTCTTAAATTTTCTTCTAGGCTTCATGACTTTCCTCCGAAACATTATAAGTACCTTCCTTGCTTCGATGGAGAGCTTGGTGGAAAGTCAGCTGAAAAAAATATTCAGGTGTTTGATCATTTTATAGAACTTTTTGAGATCGAACATGATGATGTGTCTATGAGGGCCTTTTCTTAGTCCTTACAAGGAGATTCCAAAGCATGGTTAAGACATTTTCACCCTCAATCGATTAGCTCATGGGATGAACTGAGGGAAGATTTTCATAGATTTTGGGGTGAGAGAAAGTCATGGGATCTAATCCTTTCAGATTTTTATTCCATGAGAAGAATGAAAGATGAAACCATCTCAAATTTCAGTAGGAGGTTTGCTAGTATTTATTATAAACTTCCTAAAGAATTCCAAACTCCTGAAGTGGTTTCCATGCTCCATTATGTAACAACCTTTCAATTAGACTTATCTTTTCTTTTGATGGAGAGGAAGTCTATGTCTTTGCAACATATGTTAAATAATTCTCAAGAAGTTGAAGACAATATTCAAGCATGTAAACATATTCAAAATGAGGAGTTGGATGCCAAAGAACATGATAATGAATATGAACAAAGAACAGTTTATTTGAATCTTGAGAAGAGGGCTAATAATATCATATGTCCTCTTGAAGCTTTAAATGATGATGATTTTGAAAAGGATTATGATGATTTTGAAAAGGATTATATTCCACTTATTGAAAAATAAGGTGCTAATTTATCTTCTGATTCATCCCATGATAAGCACATAGATGATTGTTTTATGTATTCATTTGTAGACAGTCAATGTTGGCATAGAGGAAAACCAAGGGTTCAACGCTTCAACAACACACCAACAAAACCCTAACTACCAGACCTTTTGGCAACACCTGCAAAGAAGATGAAGTCTCACTTGAGGTAGAGGCAAGGGGGGTTGGTGGACTCAAGTGTCTACAGCCTAGCTGGGACACAGATCTGTGATTACACACTTCAACATAACACTTAGCCAATAGTATGCATTCAGTTATGATTCTTATTCACATCATAGATTAACCCTAAATACAGAACAACGTTGTAATAAATCTATCTATCATACATCAAGAATAGTGCACTAAGAAAACATAACCATCATGGACACATAACACAAAGAACAATAACACATGATATACGTGGTTCACTCCAGTGTGGGGCTACGTCCACCAACTCTTCTTCTTCTTTATTAACTTCTTCCAAGATTCTTACATGCACCAAGCCACAGATCTGACTCTGCAAAGGACAGGAGATCTGTGCGCACCTCGCCAGATCCTTGTTCCCCAAATTAGGTCAAGGAACAAAGCCAACTACAACCACTTGCACTTAGCTCTACAAGTCTCACATATAGTATGCACAAATCATTCACAACGATTCTCACTTAGAAACCCTCATAGGTTCTTGCACAAAGCCGATCATAACTACGATCACACAGATTGAACTACTCTCACACTTCTTTGCACATAGCCAACACTAGGACTTAGCACACCGACCTTTTCTTACATCGCCTAGCTACTTATTTATACATTACAAAAGATTTCTAAACATGGGTAAACCCATGGGCCAAAATCCCATACCCATTACGTAAACCCTAAAATCGCAAAATGCCCGCAAAAAGGGTGAGATCCTGCGATCTCCGCTTCTCCTGGGAGCTCTGTCTTTGACCAGCCTGTCGAAGTCCCAAAAATGGTCAAACATGACCAGGGTTCTCTCAAAACCTGGTCAAAGGCCAACAGGCCCCCAACACTCACTTGTGACTCGCCCTGAGTCACTCTGATCTGGGAAACACTTCTTTGAAGGTCTCAAGTTTAGCTCAAGATGCCTCGACTTGCTGCTTCGCCAGAGCCTCCCTCTCGGCGAACTCCTGAAGTACTTGCTTGTTGACATGCCCTTCCAGGTGTTGTTCCACTATTCTGAATACATGTTCCAACTGTGATCCTTGTCCCTCAAGCTATCCAAAAAGTGTGCAGGCTTTGTCCTGCACTGGCTACAGTCTCTGGGTCACCTCCATAACTCATCTCTGGATGGCAGTGACCTGCTGTTGAACTGCGTGTTGCGCCTGCAACCTTTTCATATTCTCCACTGTTGTAGCAGTTTCAGCTACACTTGCATGGTGGAAGCCTATTGCTTCACCTCCTGGAGTTGTGCCTCTAATATCCTCAGCTACGGGTCTTCTCCAAGGTGCTCGTAGGTCTACGCACTTTGATCACTAAGTTTCTTGCATTCTGTGGCCAATGCCCTGATTCTTTCTACTGCGCTCCTGGTAGTTTCTTCCCTTTGATCTTTTACTTCATGCAGACTGCTAGGCACTGCTTGAAGTTCTAGCTCTGCTACTCTTGTTTGAAGTTGTTGAATGGCTTCAGCGAGCTTCCCCACTTGACTGTCAAATGTCTCTTCTTCCGTCTGGGCCAAGCCTGGCACAGAGAAAAGTGATCTAGTGACTACCTCTCTAACCACAATCTGCTCTGTGAGCAGATGGTCTTTCTCTTTCTATATTTTCTCTCTATCCTCCTCAAACTTCGCTTTGATGTCATATTTCTCTTTCTACGCAACCCAAATTTTCTCTAGGGCCTCCTCCTTTTACTGCCTCAAGTCCTTTGTGCCCTGTTCTTTTTCCTCCTGGACTCGACGAAGTCGAGTCTCTATTGCATCTACTAAACTTCGCAATTGGGTGGGCTCATCCCCCAATTATACACCTTCTGATGACGACAACGCAGTAGACACTATGCGGCTCGAGTAGATGGCTTGTTGTACCCCCTTCAACTCCACCTCGATTCTATCATACTATAAATTATAACCTTGTACAATATCTACTGCAAATAGATATTCAGTAAAGGAACATAAAAGATACAATGGAAAATACAAACATTACATCGATATTTTTCCCCTGGAAACCCAAACCTGGAAAACCAACATATTCTATATTATGCATCGTGTTACAATGTTTACAATACAAAATACATATAGGAGCCAGCCGCATCCAAAACCCTAACCCAATGACCTAGAGTCCAAAACCCTAATTCCTTAAATGGAAATATAAAACCATCGGCAAAGAAACCATGTGCCAAAAAACCACCTAAATATAATGCGGTCCTGAAAAAATGCAGTCCTGAAAAATGCGGAAAAAAAAAACATTTCGGGGGCCCTGCCCCTGAACCCCCGCATATATATCTGTAAACAAAGTTTTTGATGGTTTCTAACTCAAAAGTGATGTTTCTCTGGCAGGATGGTGTTAGAGTGGAGGGAAAGGGAACATGAGGAGGTGGATTCTGTTGTGGAAATAGATATGAGGGCCTAAATGGCCTTGAAAAGATGCGAGTTGTACAAGTTTTGGGCACTCAAAGGGATGAGGGACCAAGTGAGGTTTCTACAGTTTCTCATGGATTACTAGGATCTAGACAATGAGAGCTTCAACCTTGATGGGAAACCATTAAGGATTGAAGTCGAGGATATTTATTTCTTGATGGGGTTATCACGTCGGAGCAAGGCGGTGAACCTCAAAGCCTAGGGACTTGGGAGTAGTATGAAGATAGAAATGTAAATTATAACAGTGTACAATATCTACTACAAACAGATATTCAGAAAAAGAACGGAAAATATACAATGGCAAATACAAACATTACACAAAGATTTTTCCCCTGGAAACCCAAAATGGGAAAACCAACATATTCTATATTATTCATCATGTTACAATGTTTACAATACAAAATACATATAGGAGCTAGCGGCATACAAAACCCTAACCCAATGACCTGGATTAGTCCAAAACCCTAATTCCTTAACTAGAAATAGAAAACCATCGGCAAAGAAACCATGTGCCGAAAAACCACCTAAATATAATGTGGTCCTGATCTAGAGTTGAGATCATTCCTCAAGGACCTCACGATCCATCCATGGCACGGTGGACTGAGGTGATGAGATGGCAATGGGAGGTAGGGTGCCCACACCTTACAAAGATGATTTATTTTGCTGGTGGAGACGATAGTTCATTTCTTTAGATGACTACCCCTACGCAAGGATCGACTTCAGATGGGACCCTGACATGCCATTGACACCATGGACTGCCTACGAGGACATAGGTATGTCAAAGTTTATAAATATTTAATTTTTTTGTATTTTTGTATAGGAAAACAAAAATGTTTTTGGATGATGTTTAAGTACTAACTAGACACATATTTGACGCAAATGTAGGTCTGTGACGTTCAGACGAGATTCCACGACATTGTTAGAGGCACCAGGGATGAGATGGTGAGAGGACAAGCAAAGAGAGTCCTTCAAAACATGCAAGGAAACCTGTCTCGTTTGAAACAAAGGATTCTAATGGTTCAGGTAGAGGATCTTTCAGAGGCTATGCAACGGTAGGTGGTTGGCGTGCCCATAGATTGGGTGCGACTCTTTCAGCATCTCACAAACGTCATAGTTTGTTATCATGACACACATCCGATGCCATAGGCATAGATGTCATGGATTTTGTATTATCGGTCGTATATGTGTATTGAGGGTGTTGGCCCCAATTTTGTACTATAAACATCATATTTTTTGAAATATATATAAAACATGGTTCTTCG
>JZKD02S2067741.1:36619-51777 GCA_000966675.3 Picea glauca | reverse complement strand
CCCCGGGTATGAGAACATCTCTCTCGATCTGTTCGTTTTTTAATCCATCTGTGTATCTCTCTGTGAATATTTCTTAGTGTCTGTGTTAATCTATTCGAAGCTTTCTAGCTTTTACCTGGGGAAAAGGCCAACAGCTTGGTTGAACTCTCTCTGTCTAACAGTTTAAAAGAGAAAGTAAACCTCAAAGCCCTCCCTTTCTGTGTAAAAGTAGAAATAGTCGGAATGGATTCTGTTTCAGTAAGATCAGTGGAAAACACTGTACAGTCTTATGTTTCCACTTCCGAATCTACTTCATGCCAAATGATTCACTACATGCCTTCAATAGCCAGTCTGGACCCTAGGTTAGAAGAATGTTATAAAGGCTCCAGAACACCAAACTCTCCTAAATATGGCTTAGGCTATGTAGAACAGTGTGATACTGTTATTCTCGAAAGTAGATTCTCTAACCCTCTGCCTCCACAAATGAAGAAACCAGCCATAGAAGAAATAATGAAATATTTAACTATTTTGACTGGTTGTCCCAAAGGACAGTTCCCTGAGGACTGGTTAAATAAAATGACAAATTGGGATCTGTTTACCAATCCTGAGGCAGATGAGTTTCATCGTTCTACTCCTTCCCGAGACAAGCAAAGATTATCTGAAGAATGGAAGGATTATATGAATAAAAATGATTGTTGGATTTCTTTCTATGAATGGAAGAAATCAAGCCAAGCCCCAGTAGTCCAAGTCACTGGTGAAGCCTCCAGTACACCTGGCCATAAATGGAAGAATATTGATGGCAACACTATAGAATCAAAAACAATCTTTTCGCCCTTTCAAAGCATTATCTTGGAAAGTGATTCTAAGCAAGCCAAGGCTAATCCTTTATTGATAGATACTGGAAACCAGCTCTCAGGCATAGACAAAAGAGTTCAAAATGTGTCTAAACAGTTGAATTGGACAAATACTTCCCTACGAGGGATGGCTACTCAGGTATTTGAACCAAAAGAAACTATAAAACCTGAGCAAATCTATGACTTGCAGGTATCTACTAATACAGCAATTCATGCTGTAAACCAAATCCAAGACAAGGTTCATAACCTTGACATAAAAGTAGATCAAGTCCTGCATGATGTGTCTGAAAAACAGACAGAGAAAAGAGAAACCATGGAAGATTTAGGATCATCCCTGACAGCCATTGGAAAAACCCTGACTGATCTTAACAAAAAGAAAATTGACAAACCTATTCCTGACTCTTTTCTCAATGATCCTCCTCACATGTCTATACTCTCTCCTCCTGTATATAACCCTTCTGGTGTTAATACTAAGCAAAAGTTTTCTGTGTTTTTTCCTCTCGAATCCCCTCCTCCAGAAAGTTCTAAAAAATTTCCCAATGAGCCTCATTCTCTTGTAAGTATCCACAAGCCTTCTTATGAACCACTACCTCCCCATTCACATAGACCTGTTGCTTCTGATCTAGTAGGTAAAGGAAAGATTCCTGAAGGACTGTCCTATGCTGAAGAATGGTACTAGGAATGGAATATAGATAATTTATCAGTTGCCCAGATCAGGCAGGTTATTGATCGAATGTTTACTTCATATAAAATTATGTGTATGAAGGGAAAAGGTGAAGTAGAAGCTTGTAAGAGCATTATTCAATGTTTTTCTGGATCCCTCGGTAAATGGTGGGAGATTACTTCGTCCCCACTAATGCTCACAAAAATGGAATCAAAATCTTTGAAAGATGAGCAAGGAGATGTTGTGTATCATTCAGATGGTACACCGATGAACAACATGATTGGAGCCTTAACCACTCTTATCTTAGAACACTGGTGTGGCACAGAGACTGAGATCTATGATAAACATGAAACTGTTCTGATGAACATGAAATGCAGAAAGATGTCTGAGTATGAACAGTTTCACAAAGAGTGGACACAAAGAATATTTGAGGTCAAGGACAACAAAAATCTCTTGTGGAAACAAGTTTACATGGCAGCTCTGCCTAGTAGATTTGTAGATTTTTTAAAGATTGAAAATACATTCTCCCTTCCATATGAGACTTATACTTGGGGAGAAATCTACTCCATTGTAACCAAAGCTTTGCTAGGACTATGTACTAGCATAAAGATGCAGAAGTTTGTCTCTAAATCTTCCTATTTGCCTGACCAAAAATCTGTATGTGAATAATATGGTATTTATAATACAGACATACAGCCAAGAAAGAAAAGAAAAGAGTATAAGAAGGACAGAAATGATAAAGGAAGATATAAATGGATACCAAAAAGTCATTATTGTGAGCCCAAGGATATCCATTTGAAGACCCACAAAGCTGAGCTTAGGCAAAAACTAAAATGTTGGACATGTGGGAAAGAGGGACATACTGCATATCATTGCCCTGAAAATGATGCAGCAAAAAAGAACGAAGGAAAATTCTTTGAGCAAAGGGCCAAAGAATACAAAGAAAAACGAGTTGCAGAAGAAACAAGAAGCGTCAGATTTGGTTGCAATAGATGTGGCAGTTCTTCTCATGATACTAATAATTGTCCTCACAGTCCATTTAATCGGCCTAAAATAGAGGCACATCCTCTCCAAGCCCATTGTGATTCCTCCTCTGACTCCTCTGGAGATGAGTCCTCTTCTTATGAAGAGATTTTTGTAAATAATGTTTGTAAGTGTGATAATCCTTATCAGTGTGCCTGTACAGATTTCTCTAGTGATTCTACCACTAGTATTGTTCCACCTCTGATTGAAAATCTCAAAGTCTGTATGCATCATTCAAAAGGAAGTGCTGATACTGAGGCTCAGATACTAGCTCAAATCAAAATCCTCCCAGAAGGAGAAATGAAAGTTGTTCTCTTGGAAACATACATTAAAACAGTCCGAGCATCCCAGAAAGGTCAAAATCCTACTGCAAGAAAACCACCCTTTTTTTTAGAGGCTTCCTATGAGAAAAATACAAAAACTTATATGAAGTTTAACAGAGAGCCCAAGCCACAAAACTTGACCCTCTCTGATTTGGCCTCTGACCTTTCTGCTTTAAAGCAAGCAGTTGCAGATATTCAAATAAAATTGAATTTTCTTCAACAAGAAACGGAACATTCCTATCCAGTTGATAGCTGGGCTCGACAATAAATTCTAGAGCTCAAAAAAAGAATAGATCATATTCCTCCTCCATTAGAGGATGCTCCTTATAGCACATTTGTAACTAAAGAAACTCCTGAAGAAGGTGAGCAAAGATCAGCAGTCCAAGCGTTTTCAGATATGCAGGAATTGACTGTTTCATATCAGAAGTATTATGTACATATACAGCTAGAAATAATGCAGGAGATCTTTTCCTTAACAACATTGATAGACACAGGATCTGATATAAATCTTCTGCATAAAGATAAAATTCCAACCAAATATTGGGGACCTAGCTCTGTTTGTGTCACAGGGTTAGGAAATAAAGATGTGAATTTCCAGTATGAAGTACCCAGAGCAAATATACTGCTTGAGGAATACAACATAGGGATGCGATTCCACGTTGGTGAGGCACCTGTTGATTGCATCCTAGGAACACCTTTCTTATCTATGTTATCTCCTCATGGTTCTTGCACTACAGACAGAATGTCTGGTTATTTCATCACTATTCCACCTCTGGCAGATCAACCCCCGAGGGTTATTAAGTTGAAATTCACTACTGAACATTACTGACATGTTGGCTATTTGAATTGCATGGTTATTATAAAGCAATTCAATAAAGAAACCGGAAAAGCAGAGCAACATTATTATGCTGACAATACACCTTGGTCTGTCTTCAAAGCTTGCTGGCATCCTACTTGGCAACTAAGGTATTCAAAAGAATTGGAATTGGGCCTTCCAGGATTCTCTAGGAACACTAATCCCACAGTGATTCCTCCACAACATATTCTAGGCCAAATACATCAGCCGATAATCAGCACCAGCAGAGAAAAGTTAATTGAAATGGGAGATTTAACCAGGCTAAGAACTGCAGAAACAGAATGGTATGAACCATCTATTAGGAGTTGGTGCAGATCTCCAGTATATCATTCTTTTCAGATAAATCATATGAGAGTTGTAGTTGAGTGGCCTGAAGGAGATCCTGAAAATATTCTCTATGGTTTAACCTATGCCCAATACAAGACAGCATGGTTCCATGCTTTCCTCTGGAAAAGCAGATTTGAATTCTTCTATACTCAAATCAGATTTGCTCATATACTAAGAGAATTTGAAGAACCAAGCTGGTTAACGGAATGGTGGGAAAATTTTGGACTAAAGCCTGTTGGGATTAATCCAGAGGTCAGTGAAACTGCAAGAATGTTCCCAACTTGGTATAGACATCTTAATTCCATCAGTGACCTCTATGATGAAGAAAACTTTAAAGACATCTTTATATAGGAAAAGCATCCTTGGGTCCTTAGAACAAAGTTCATGCTTGAAGATGACGAAGACAACGAGCCTATACTTCTACGGCAAGTTTACACGCAGCACTAGGATCCATATCACTACAATTTCAATCATTGGGATAAGCCTCCTGATTAAAAGATGACTTGTAATTCATGTCTAGATAGCTGACAGTGGCGCTATCCGTTTTTCGTGGGTTGTCGATATCAACTCCACAGTGTAAAAGTGTACATAATTAGATAGGTGTCAGGTCTTGTGTAATCATGAAGACTCGGAGCACTTCTCTGACTTTTGGTGCGGATTGACCCACATCTTCATGACTACACGTATGTCTACTATTTTTGATAAGTCACGGATGGGATCTTGCATGATAACCCATGTGAACTTATCCTTGTCAATAAAAGTTTGTCGGATCCTTAGGACCCACAAATCTTGCTTTCGGTGATTTGATCAGAGACTCCTGCGTGACTCCTCTGTCAAATCTACGCTTTTAGTACAATACACGATTCCCTCGTGAACTGATGTGATGGCCAACACATGGGGCCATGAGTCTTTTCTTGTATCTGTTGTAATGATTTCTCTCCTCCGAAAAATTGTTATATAAGGAGGATGAGTCTCTCATTCAAGGCATTCGAAGTCAGTGTGAGTTTGAGTCGTCTAGCTTCCCTCTCTTTGAAGCTTGAGTCTTTCTGTCAGTCTTAGGGTATTGTGATAAGCCTGCGCGATCTGGCTCAGCCAGCGTGAACCTAAAGTGGCAGCAATACATAGATCGAGTCTGTCCCAGTGTATGAGCATCTCTTGCTCAGTCGAGAGTTGAGTCTGTGCCTCCTGCACAAAAATATTGTAATACCCGGAAGATCTTTGTTCTGCTCTAAATATTAATACAAGACTTCCGCTTATTATGATTCTGTGTCATTAGCCAGTATTTGCAGTCTCTGTGCGTTGGTATGCTCCAGACCTAAGTTGCTCGAGTCTTCCGATAAGGTTGTCCAGAGGGTGGATCGAGAGCCGCAGTGAAAGCCGGTAGTAAGTCCCGCTAAGGCAAGGAGGTCGCTAGGGCAATGGTAGGTTGAAGGCGAGAAGCAGATCTAGTTAGCTCAGTTTCATATAGGGAAGATGCGATTTCAGGAGGATAGGAGTAAGTAAAGCGGTTAACCTGCCGGTATTCGTACTGGAGAAAGTAGCAGAAAACCTGAAGATCAATGGCAGAAGGAAATAGCGCATAGACAAGCAAGTGATCAGCAAGCTTCAACGATCGTCAGATCATCTCTGTCGGAGGAAGCCCCTGCTTACAAATGGTATGGTGTTGATTATCGGCTGATGTATTTGGCCTAGAATATGTTGTGGAGGAATCACTGTGGGATTAGTGTTCCTAGAGAATCCTGGAAGGCCCAATTCCAATTCTTCTGAATACCTTAGTTGCCAAGTAGGATGCTAGCAAGCTTTGAAGACAGACCAAGGTGTATTGTCAGCATAATAATGTTGCTCTGCTTTTCCAGTTTCTTTATTGAATTGCTTTATAATAACCATGCAATTCAAATAGCCAACCTGCCAGTAATGTTCAGTGGTGAATTTCAACTTAATAACCCTCGGGGGTTGATCTGCCAAAGGTGGAATAGTGATGAAATAACCAGACATTCCATCTGTAGTGCAAGAACCATGAGGAGATAACATAGATAAGAAAGGTGTTCCTAGGATGCAATCAACAAGTGCCTCACCAACGTGGAAGCGCATCCCTATGCTGTATTCCTCAAGTAGTATATTTGCTCTGGGTACTTCATACTGGAAAATCACATCTTTATTTCCTAACCTTGTGACACAAACAGAGCTAGGTCCCCAATATTTGGCTGGAATTTTATCTTTATGCAGAAGATTTATATCAGATCCTGTGTCTATCAATGTTGTTAAGGAAAAGATCTCCTGCATTATTTCTAGCTGTATATGTACATAATACTTCTGATATGAAACAGTCAAATTCTGCATATTTGAAGATACCATTTATAAGCAGCGGCTTCCTCCGATGGAGATGATCTGACGATCGTTGAAGCTTGTTGATCATGCGCTATTTCCTTCTGCCATTGATCTTCAGGTTTTCTGCTACTTTCTCCAGTACGAATACCGGCGGGTTAACCGCTTTACTTACTCCTATCCTCCTGAAATCGCATCTTCCCTATATGAAACTGAGTTAACTGGATCTGCTTCTCGCCTTCAGCCTACCACTACCCTAGTGGCCTCCTTGCCTTAGCGGGACTTACTACCGGCTTTCACTGCAGCTCTCGATCCACCCTCTAGACAACCTTATCGGAAGACTCGAGCAACTTAGGTCTGGAGCATACCAACGCACAGAGACTGCAAATACTGGCTAATGACACAGAATCATAATGAGCGCATATAAAGCAATTGAGACAAGCACCATAGATTTTCAGAGAATAAGCGGAAGTCTTGTATTAATATTCAGAGCAGAACGAAGCTCTTCCGGGTATTACAATATTTTTGTGCGGGAGGCACAGAATCAACTCTCGACTGAGCAGGAGATGCTCATACACTGGGACAGACTCGATCTATGTATTTCTACCACTTTAGGTTCACGCTGGCTGAGCAAGATCGCGCAGGCTTATCACAATACCCTAAGACTGACAGAAAGACTCAAGCTTCAAAGAGAGGGAAGCTAGACGACTCAAACTCACACTGACTTCGAATGCCTCAAATGAGAGACTCATCCTCCTTATATAACAATTTTGCGGAGGAGAGGCATGATTGTAGTGGATACAAGATATGAATCATGGCCCCATGTGTTGGCCACCACATTAGTTCCTGAGAGGATCTCGTACCTGACAATCTTTATTAAAGCATTTGACAGGGTAGTCACGTAGGAGTCCCTGATCAAATCACCAAAAGTAAGGTAAGTGGGCTTTACTATGCCCGACAAACTTTTTATTGACAAAAGTAAGTTCACATGGGTTATCATGCAAGATCCCATCCGTGACTTATCAAAAACAGTAAAAGGACTAGTAGTCATGAAGATGTGAGTCAATCCGCACCAAAAGTCGGAGAAGTGCTCCGAGTCTTCATGATTACTTTAGACAAGACCTGACGCCTATCTAATTATGTACATTTTACACTGTGGAGTTGATATCGACAACGCACAAAAAACGGATAGCGCCACTGTCGGCTATCTAGACATGAATTACATTATTTAATCATTTTCAATATGAGTAGAAAAATTTGCTGGATAATACAGCGTATCCCAAGCTTTAGTATAAATTTTTCGTATGTATTGTAGGATGCCATTTTGTCGCTGGAGCAAATTTTGAATTCTGATAGCCCATTGGAAATGATTTTGGATGTATATTTGGTATAGTTCTTGGTCGTTGGGCCCTTGGAAGTTTAAGTCTCTGACATACTGGAGCTGATAAAATCTGTTGATTATATTTGGATCAGCTTCTTCCTTGTTGATTCCAAAATCTTGCCACCAAGAATAAAGCCATGTTGGTGGATCAAAATTTGTGGCTGAGTTTACACAACCAAATTTGACAAGAAAATAAGTATCTTCTTGATAGAAATTATTCCACCAAAGGCGAGTATACTCATAATAATTGTAGCAGGTTTCTGGAAAAATGATTTCACTATTTTGCTCAGGCCATTGGAATAATGTTCTTGGCCTGTTTAGGCAGAAATATTTTTGTTTCTGCTCAGTTTCTTCTATCTGCCATATTAAATCACAATCATGAAACCATTATGTTAAATGATTCCCTGCTTCAATAGCTTGTCTGGTAGCCTGTTGTACCATAGGAGAGAGAAGATTGGATGGTCCCTGCCTTCGAACTTCAGGAACTAGGATGGAATAGAGCATTTGAGTGGCAGGGCTAATAATCTTCTTTTGTCTTAATCCCCACCTTGGAACCCAAACCTGTTTATATTCTTCCCAAGGCATTCTGTCAGGAATGTTTTCAATATGCTCATTATGGTCTCGTAGTTGAATAGAGACAACAAGAGCCTGATGAATAACCTGCAAATTTTCTCTGCTTAGAAAATCAGCTAAAGAATTAGTACTACCCTTGATATGTTCAATGGAAAAGTCAAAGTTACTTAATAAAGCTTTCCATCTAGCAAACTTATGATCTCCTAGATTTTTTAATTCTTTGTGGAGAACTTTGTTCATGGCTGCAGCATCAGTTCTAAGGATGAACCTTTTATAGATCAAATATAGTTCAAACTTATAGACAGCATTTAGAGCAGCCTTAATTTCTTTTTCTAATGCAGAATAGTTTTGTTCTGCTGCAATCCACAATCCAGAAGCAAACTAGATGACTTCCTCTTTGCCTTGAGGATTTTTCTGTTTAAGGACAGCTCCCCAGCCAACATTGTTGGCGTCACTTTCAACTATCTTTAGCCATTAATCATTGGAGACATGGAGAATGGGCAGATGTCTGACTTTTTCTTTAATATTCTTGACGGCCTGGGTATGTGCTTCGGTCCAGGGGCTAGGTTCCTGCTTCAGCCTGTTGTTCAAGAGTTTCCGATCCTTTGCACAGTCTTTATAAAAATGGCTCACATAATTTAGACTACCCAAAAACCTTTGAAGTTGGGTCTTATCTAGGATCTTATCGGGAAACTTGTTAGCAAATTCTATGGCATGAGGCTGTAAAGTAATTTGCCCTTTTGAAATAATATGTCCAAGGAATTTTATTTATGTCTGAAATAGTTCCATCTTTTTCTTGGACAAAACCAATCCTGCTTGTTGACAAGAATGAAGAAATTTCTGAAGATGTTTAAAATGTTGGTCTAAAGAGGAAGAGAAGACCAAAATGTCATCTATATATACAATTAACCAATCAAAATAAGGCTTAAGAGCCTCATCCATAACCCTTTGGAACTTGGACGGTGCATGCTTGAGACCGAATGGCATAACATTCCATTCGTAGTGACATGCTGGAACATTGAAAGTTGTTTTGAACTTATCTTTCTCTGCTATGGCAACCTGCCAAAATCCAGATTTGAGATCAAACTTGGAGAAAATTTTGGCTCCAGCTATACGGGTCACCAAATTGCTTTTGTTGGGTATGGGATAAGTATCATCAGCCAAAACTTTATTTAGTGGCTTATAATTTACAACTAGTCTAGGTACACCTCGGACCTGCTTAGAATGTTTATTAACATAAAAGCCATAACAGTTCCACGGACTGGTATACTTTCTAATTAACCCTCTTTCTAGCAGACTTTGAATTTCATCGGCACACAATTTCTGATACTCAGCATTCATGGGAATTGCTCGGCTCCTGCATGGAGTTCCTGCATAATCTTCTCTGTATGGTAGATAAACAACATGTTTCTTTTGCTTCCAAAAAGCAGTAGGATGTTCAGAACATGCAGTATCTGAGAATAATTTTCTCAGGGATTCAATTCTACTCTTAACCATAGAATCCTGTAATTGGATCTCAATTCTTAGGCTAGTTTGTAGATGTTTTATTTCTTGAATCCTGCTAGCCCTGAGCAAATTTATCTCTACAGAATCTGTGCATCTGGGTTCAGAAATGAAAGGAAGCTTTATTATCCTTTTCTTGTCAATTGTAATAAAATATCCAGCTTTCTCAGGAGATATTTGTGTTGTTCCGTGAGGAGATACAGCAGCTAAGAAAGGTGTGCCAAGGACGCATGCTATAGGTATATCTGCTAGATAGAATCTGAGGTCTAGGCAGTAAGAGTTAAAGCAGAGAGTAGCTTTAGGTATGCAGAAGGAGATATTAGTAAGGATATTCCCTAGTCCAGAAACTTGTAGATTTGTCTTTTCCCAATATGCCACAGGAATCACATGCTTATTCAGGAGATTCAAGTCAGATCCAGTATCAATCAAAGTCTTCAATCTGAAGTTCAGATCTTGGATCCTGAGATTTACCAAAATATGGTATTGTTGGTGTTTAAGTTTATATTCTTCTGGATTTTTCTTTTCTTTCTTCTGTTCTTCTTCTTGCTTTTGTCCTTCTGCCTGTTTTTCTTTAAGTTTTCTCAGTTCTCGACCAAGGTCAGAGACAGAAAGGGTTTTTACAGGAGATGAGATGAGAGGTGCAGAAATAGGTTTCAACTGAGGTGCCAAAGTAATCTGAGTAAAATACCATTCATAAAAGGATATATATACTTGGTTTCTGTCCATGTAAGCCTTCCAATCCATAGAAAGGGCAATTTTATCTGTGAGGCTTGTAGAGCTTGCAAAGGCATTTGCTCTGGGATGAGTATACAAATCCCAGTTCATCATATTCTTCATCCAAGTTTCTGATACATAGTGTTTGGGACAGCCTTTTGCAAGTCTAAGTTATTTTCTTACTTCAGTAGAGGAGGGCTTACAGAGATTTTTGGCAAAAGGTCTTGACAATCTTTCTGCAATCTCTTCATCCATGTTATACTGCATGGCTAAGCAATGTGAATCATGGGGGAATGGAATATCAGAACAATGAGGATGGGGACATACCTCTTTAGAAGTCGAAGGAGTAGGAGGTAGATTTTTTCTAGGGTTATGCTTCTCATGCTGGAATTGGAGGTTTGAAGTAGAAGCAGATGTAGATAAAGAGGATAGACTAACTAATTCATTACAATTTGGGCATTGTACAGAGAAAGGAACTTCCCCTATTTGTCCAGCTATAGACTGGAGAGACATATGCATACAATATTGTGGAATAGGGGGAGGAGATCTTGAAGGCTTTGGCCAGGTTGAACTTCGTGAGAACTGGCTTTGGGGGAATGAGAGGACTGCAGAGCCATTTGTTTCACGGATTTGAGCAGAGGTAATGGCTCTCTGAATGGGTACTTTTGGAGTGTCGACTACCCATTCACTAGGAAATTTCAACTCTTCCCATCTTATAGTACTATGCTCAACCTTTTGATTCAATGCATCTGTAAGAACAAGAGTACTTGTCAAGGAATCTTTACTAGGGGCATGAAAAACTGTCGGATACATCGTATTGGTATATCTGAAGCATCCTTTGGAGAGAATAGCAAACATTCTGTCTTTTGTTTTTCATGTCAAATCTCGTGGTTAGGATTTGAAGCTTTAATATGTCACCAAGAGTTTCATCAGTGACTGAGACAGCAAAGTTCGGATAGCAGTCAAAATAGACAGGGCCATTGGATAATGGGGCTACTATCCCTCCAATAATGGAGTCTGTGAACTTGTTATGTGTGAGATCCCGGAGTATACACAAGACATAGGCATTGATGCCTTTATGCACAAGAGCATTGATTCCTATACGGATGCAACCAAAATGAAGGAATTTCGTTCGATGCTTCTTGGCTTCTTTTCTAATTTGAGTGGGATCTAGAAGTGATATGGTATGTACTTCATTGCTATTCTGTTGTATGGTGCTTGTAGATTCTTTGACAAATATTATTGTCACAACTGTAAGGTGGAACATATTCAGATCCTTGTAAACTTTGGAAGGATCTATGGATGGTAATCTCCAGGCAGCCTGAGGGTTCTCTTCTACTAATTCGAGGTTGGCTTCATTTATAGTAGGAGAACGACTTAGAGAAAACATTTCAGCTAGACCATCCGAACCAGAAGTACTGGCTTCTTCAGCCTCTCTTACTTCTCTAAACGACATAGACTTGGAATCCATTAGGACTATTTCTACTTTTACACAGAAAGGGAGGGCTTTGAGTATTACTAACTTGCCTTAACAAGTGTTCACACAAGTTGCTGGCCTTTTCCCCAGGTAAAAGCTAGAAATCTTCTAAGGATTCTACACACAGAGGAATATATAAACAGAGAGGAGTTTACAGAGATACTTTAAAAAACGAACAGATCGAGAGATATGTTCTCAAGATCTTACGTGCAGGATATTTTTGGCCTTCCTTGTTCAATGACTGCATTACTGTTGTTCAGAAGTGCCATGCCTGCCAGACCTACAATCAAAAAATTTGGTCGCATCCTGCTCCCCTTCATCCTGTGGTCTCATTTGGTCCTTTTGCAAAATGGGGCATTGATTTCATGACATGTCACCCTCACTCGGTCGGGGACATGGTTACATTATTGTAGCTGTTGATTATTTTACAAAATGGGTCGAGGCGATGCCAACATTTGATAATACTGGAAAGACTGCAGCATTATTTCTTTTCAACCATGTCATAGCTCGTTTTGGTGTTCCTCAGTCTATCGTTACCGATCACGGTAATCATTTTAGGAATTTTATGATGTCTGAACTTACGGAAAAGTTGGGTCTTCGTCATGATAGCTCAACACCCTATTATCCGCAAGCTAATGGTCAGGTCGAAGCAATCAATAAGGTTCTTATAACTATGATTCGACGGATGATAGGAATTCATAAAACCAATTGGCACACGATGTTGTTTTCGGCATTGTGGGCATATCGGACATCTGTTAAATCCGCTACGGGGTTTACGCCCTTTCGATTAGTCTATGGCATGGAATCCATTCTGCCAATAGAATGTGAGATACATTCTTTGAAGTTAGTTGTAGAACTCTTACCCAATACTTCTGTTGAAGAGGAACGTCTGTTGTATCTGATGCGATTAGACAAGACTCGACGTGATGCTACTCTAGTAATAGAAGCCCAGAAGAAACGCGTTAAGGCACAGTATGAAAAGCATGTCAAGCCTCGCGTTTTCTTTGAAGGTGATCTTGTTCTTCTATATGAACAAGATAAAGATGTCTTAGGAGCTGGGAAATTCGAACCAATGTGGCGTGGTCCTTACATTGTTCGCAGAGTGTTGGAAAAAGGAGCATATGAGCTAGTTGATTATGATGGTATACCTTTGAGTGAAGCCAGGAATGGGTTGTACTTGAAGAAGTACTATGCATAAGTTATTTGTGCGTAAGTACTTGTATTTTATGTATCATATTGTGTGTGTGTGTTACTTTAGTTTGCTTTTGACGTTATCTGGTCTCTGCCCTTACGTGACGTTGTGTTTGATTGTCAGATGTCAGAGTATTCGCTACCTTACATTGGCTTCGCTGATGGTGCTAGTCGTAGTACTCGGAACCTAGCTTCCGCTGCATGGGCAATTTATGCCCCAACCAATGAACTTATATCTTTACGAGGTGTATGTCTTGGCCGTGCAACCAAAAACATTGCCGAGTATAGCGTCGTTATTGAACTATTGGTCGATGCTATCTCGCTTGGAATTCGTCATTTGGTTGTGCGACTCGACTCGCAGCTTGTGGTACTACAGCTAAGTAATGTCTACTCTATTCGAAGTCCTACTTTATTACGAGTGTATTTGCGAATTCGCCTCTTGGAACGATATTTTGATCACATTGAATATCAACATATTCCTAGATGTCTTAATACATTAACAGATGCAATGGCTAATTATGTATTGGACAGACATTTGAACCATTTATAAATCAAACACATTACAATTCACACAATGTAAAGTAAACCGGTAGAAGTCGTCTGTATATATATAACGATAAAAAAGAGTTTGTTTTTACAAAATGTTTGTCCAAAGACCAAAATATAAAAAACTGAAGCTTATCGCTTCTACATAGTGACGTCACAGATGACGTTCACGGTAACACACTATTTCCCTAGCTACTCTGCGGAGCAGTCGACCCATAGCTGCGAAAACCCCTACAGTGTGACGTTGATCGCGTCATGGAACCTCTTCCAGAGTCATATCCGGAATGTCTGTTGTAAGACCCTCTAAATTCTGCTCCAAGATCTGATAATCTTTTGCATACTGTGGTGCTGCTACCGTTGTTTCTCCTCGTCGTTGGATAAGAGAAGTGCCAGGAGGTCTATACGGTCCAATGTCTGTGTTATCAACAAATATTTTGTGTTAGTCCTTGGATAAATCTATATAACAAAAACATTTAATATGATAAAAATTCAAAAACATTTAAAAAGAGAAAATTTGTGTACTTCTTACCGAGGTCTCCCCACTAAGCGTCCTCAGGTAGTGCTAGATCCGGATCTCCTTGGAAATCCAACCCAGCATATGCGTAGTCATCTACCATCAGCATCTGGTTTTGCAACCAGTCAAAGAAAATATCGTCATATTTAACGATTGGTCCTGCCACGTGCCGGGACATGAGCCGACACCATCGTAACATCCTCGGATCCCTAGGACCCGACAAGTTCCACTCAACGTGTAGACGAAATACAGGGACCCTCTCTAAGAAGAAAGACACTAACAGAGATCCATATCCAAATTGTTTCAGTTCTCCCCACCTGCACTTGGTCAATTGTCTTTTGATACTGCGTAATAATGCATCAGCCCAGTTAAATACTCGGGGCTCAGTACACTTGATGGCGTACTGGAAATAGCTCTGTAATGCCATATGGGGAGTGGCACTTCCAGCCATCCGATCAATCGTGAAGAGAATAGTGCGGAGAGTCAAGTCAGTTACTCCCCAGATTGTCACTTTCCCTTTCTTTCTTTCGGCCTCAGGTACGCAGTATTGGTTGCAATATTCACTCATTTTTAACCCGTCTGCTCTGTTGCCGGTCAGACTGACATAGGACCCACGCCTGGATAATCCGGTCAAGAAATATATGTCCTCGATGTCAATAGCTAAGGTGTGAGCTCCGACAATGAAAACTTGCTGGTCCGGATCCCACATTCGGACTAGATACTCCAATAATCGGACTTGGGCTCTCATGCCCGGGATACGGAAGTATTTTAAGAGACCACAGTCTCTTAGTGTAGCTATGGTGGGAGGATGATTTTCGGCGTTTGCGTTATCCTCCTCATGTTCTCGTTCTCGCCACTCAAGCACCATGTTTGTGGCTATTAACCTGCATAAGAAACATACAAACATG
>JZKD02S2067719.1:1914-16635 GCA_000966675.3 Picea glauca | reverse complement strand
AGAGAGAGAGAGAGAGAGAGAGAGAGAGAGAGAGAATATGGATTAAAATATATATTTAATATTATATAATATCTCATGTACTTCAGACCTCCTTCACGTGTAACATTACATTCTTAATAACCTTATAATATTCAAGCTATCATACTTGAAACTCTTCAGAGTGGTATTCCAAACTCTTCAGAGTCTAATCACACGTGCTCCTTTCTTTTTTTCGATGGAAACTTTGAAAAGGTCAACTCCGAAAAGGTTTTGAAAATTTTATTTAATTATTGTAATATTTAATATTATATCAACTCAGGCCATCACCCCTAGGTCTTCACACTCGAAACATGTGCACTCCTCTTATTATTTTGACCTCCAATCACGAATGAGTAGAATTTAATATTATTAAATATTTTTGGGACCTTATATTACCTAGTCTATCATACTCTGAATGTTAACTCCTTCCTTGTTACTCTGAATGGTCAACCCCCATGATCAACTCCAAAAAAGGTTTGATTTAACATTTAAATTTTATAGTTATTACCACATTCACGCCATCAATCCGACAACTTATCTCTTCATTCAAGTACTCCCTTCCATTTACTCCAATAGTCAATTCCGAAATGGTTTTGGAATTTGTGCTAAACTATTATAATATTATAATGTTTAAAAATCCATTGGCCATTGCACTATAAACATTTGTTCTCTTCTCTATACTCTGACAAATTAATATTAAAATAAATATAAATATTTATGCATTGAGAGAGAAGGAAATTATATATTTTAGAGGCCTTTAATAAATAATTAAAAAGAATATGTTTACCAAAATTCTTCCAGGAGTGTTGAGTGGCTTGTGCAAGGCGTAGTTCTTAAAACTAGGTAAATCTTAGCACAATTTAAACTTTTTCATAGAAGGGTAAGATCTCAAGTTTTCCATTACTCACACACTAGGAAGAAATTTCTAGTTTGTAATACAATTGTTTCCAACCTTATTATTCAAATATTAGAACATTTAAATGGTAAATTTGGAATTTACCAGGAGTTATCAAACATTACCATTCATTCAATTTTGTCTAGAAAACATATAATTTCACATTTACATATATAAATTTATGCAACTTATTCGTTTAAATTAGTTTCTAGATTATTACATTTATTGGATATAAAAATCTTCCATGGTAAAACTATGTTTTTACCAGAATTTACTAATCTCCTATTTACATGCAACTCTTTGTTGTTTTGAGGGAATAATTATTATTCCCAAATCTTTCCCCTTTGGACAACAAATTTACTCTGTAAAATTTCCTCTCTTACCAACTTCTAATAAATCTTACTTATTCACAATGCATTAAATTCTAAAGTTCATTTATTTCAAATTTAAATCTTAAATTTTCATTTCTCATTCCTTATTATTTATTTTTCAATTACCTTGCCTTTGTTTAGCATTGGGATTATTTTATTAATATCAACTAGGGGTCTAAAATTCCTTCAAGTTCCAAGTCTAGTTGATTTTATAGACCAACAGAGAGATCAAAGCCAACTTCCCAATCTTAAAGTTTCTAACATAAATTGCATTTTCCTAATTAACAAGTTGGTCTATGAGGATTTTAGTGGCTTTAATTTACTAATACTTGGGGATTTGTTCCTATCGAGTACTACAGGTGATTAGTCAACACTTTGTTCATAATGTAATTAATAACCCATGATTAACAACTTCCCTTCCCAAACAGAGACAAGGAAAAAACCAACAACATAATATGTTTTCCAAAGTTTATTTTAGATTTCCCAGCCAACCAGAAAATAAGAGTGACAATTCCATCATTTGAACGGGATAATAAATTATGCAATTATTTAGCACAAGAAATCCATAGTATAAAATAAGCTAGGTATGACAATATAAGACACAAAAAACAATTATCTAAAACTCAAAAATATTTGGAAACTACTGAAGGGTGTGCCACTTTCCACCCAACCATAGGAACAAATTCTCTTGTTGTATTTCATAGCTGGCCACCTCCTATCCAGAGTATGATTCCATGAGATATGGTTCTTCTTTTTCTAAGTAAAAATAAAGATACTAAGGTTACACTCCATCTCCCACAAAAACTTGGCAGTCCAGTCTTCTATCCACCGAGGAAGGGGGCCTGCTATGATTTCTCATTGAATCACTCAATTTCTTTGTATCCTCGTTTATTAGATTGATTAGAAAACCCTTCCCAACAGTTCATGTACCTATAACAATTTATTTTCTCAATTCTCTTCAAAAATAGAGAGTCGCACACTCTCCTCTTCTTCAGAAATGGTCCTCATACCCATTCGTGTGTCTCCTCTACCTTCTTCCCATGATTTTTCTTCTTTTTCTTTCCTTCTACAACAATATTTCATGGATACATTTTCTAATGCATGGGTCAAATAATGAATTTTCCATATGGGGTACTCTTCCCATCTCCTCATTGATTGTTGAGGAAGACTTCCCAACCACCATCCTGACTGGTAATTAAATTCTCTGGTACAAAGGATTGATCTGGGTTTGAACATGTTAAATCCAACATAGTATTGGTCTGATAGGGGTCATCACAACCATTATTGGTTCCCCTCACCATCCCCTCTCATGTATCATAATCTACATTCGAAACACCTTAAGTAGTTGTTCAACAATTTCCATTTTTATTTAATAAAAAAAATATTTGCATGACCTTTTTAAAAAAGGTTTATCATTTTCCAAAGTTCACACATAAAAACCATGTCCATAGTATTTTATTAATTGTTGGACACACTGAATACACTAAGAGGGGGGGGTGAACAATGTAGGGATCTTTTTTCCAAAACTTCCCCTTCACATAACTCATTAGTTAGCAATCACCATTTACTCATTACTTATTGATGTCATTTATAACCAGTTAAATGTGAACAGATATCAACAACATATATCATCAACAAATAATCACCACAAGGAACACAAAGAACACGAGATGTATGTAGAATTTTCTTTTTATTATAGACTAAAATCCTTGGGTTATCAACAACAACTGAATAGAGTACAACTCTACAAGAGCACCAACACTATAATGCAAGACTCATCTTACACCCTCAACACCAACTGAGATGAGGCAACAATCCTCAATAGATATCAATCTGTCAACAACTACGTGGCCTGTCAATAGTGCAATAAACATATGTATGTGCCCTACCAGTAGTACATCTCACGTATGTACGCGACCAATCTATACTACAACTTGTGTATCACTTCTGATATTTTAGGGTTTTCTCTTCAAGCTGAACTCAGATCCTCTGCAACCTTCAATTACATTATCTTTTGTCTTTCACTATCCCATCTAACCCATAACCAGTCACAACACATCCAAGCTCTCCAACAATTAACTCATGCTTCTCAACCATACAATATGAATGCTACTCATCATGTATAAGTAACCAGTATACTATAGAAAATATATCAGTACTGAATCATAAGAGTGTTTCTCACTCCATCGACCAACACAAACCACACCATAACAACCATACCAAAAATTCCTTAAGCATTCACTACACAACAAGAAAGAGTATCCATCAAGACAACAATGTAACCATACCAGAATTTCTATGGCAGATTTGAGCCCATAGAGTGCAGATATGGAACCTGCTTCAGTCTCCAAGAGCCTATCATTAGCTCAACCACAAGTCTTCATAACCTTATCCACTGTATGTGCCATGTACTCATTCAGCCCACGTATGTACGTGCCCTCGCTCACTACAACCCGTGTATACCTTAGAAACTAGGGTTTTTGAGCTTCCTAGACTTTTTCCGTCATAATCTCAGACTTGCCGAAACATTGATGCATCCATGAGATCCTCCAGATCTCCTCTCTCTAAGAATAGATCTTCAATACATTCTCAAGAGATGCACAAGAGATACACCAAAGATATCCAAAAGATACGCTTTCACAAGAGACCCTTGCCTCTTATTTATAATATTCAAGTAGCTTCCTTATAAGCATATTCTAGGTCACTTAACCCACTTCTAGGCCACTTAACCTGTTTCTAGGTCACTTCACTCATTTCTATGTCACTTAACCTATTTTCCTCATTTTTAGGGTTAACCACTTCCCATAATTAGAAATTTCTCCATTTCTTTATCATTTAAATATTCCTCCTTGACTTGTCGCCATTTAAATAATATTTTCTTCTCTTCAAGAACTTTGACTTCTTTGACCTCTTGGGGATTTAAGCCAACATATGAGGGTCCTTCATCTTCGTAGTGCCATAACTCTCAAACCATGAGAAGTTATGTGACATTCCTCATACCACCAAAAATGGCATGACAAGAACTATCCATCTAGTATAGTTCCACTGACAAATTCATTGATCTTCATCTCATTATTCCACATTCAAGCATGGGTTCTCCAACCATACTTCAAGGATAAATCAACCACAAAGCATCTTCCCATGAGGGATTTCACCATAAGGGGACCACTTTGGAGTTCATCCATTTGTGCAATTGATCAAACATGATAAGACAATAATGAGTCATCTTTACATCAAACCAACTATGCATCATATATCAAAGAAACCACATCGATCCATCTTCATCTTTGCATCATGTATCAATGACAACTCATTGATCCATATTCATCTATGTATCATCATATGATTATGATTCCACTTGACATCAATCCATTCTCATCAAGGACAATACATATTATGTTAGTATGCTATGACAAGACATCAATCAATCAATCATTCCTTTGGCATCAATCAATCACTTGACATCAATTAATTAAAACTTTGGCATCAATGACAACATGATCCAACAATCTCCCCCTTTGGCATTGATGGCAATACCAACATTGATGTCAACACCAATCATTGATGACAACATGTAGAAAAGGCATGATTTACATCAATAATCATCAATCACATCAATGTGACTATCTCTACACATCAATAATCATTAATCACATCAATGTGGCTATCTCTCCCCATCAATAATCATCAATCGCATCAATGTGACTATCTCTCCCCCTTTTACATCAATGGAAAAGGGTCATTATCCTCTTGGGGCTGCTCCCCCTGCTTGAACTCTCCTTGGGGCTGATCCCCCTACCTGAATGCCTTTGATATTCCTTTGAATAATATTTACCTTTTTGAACAAGGGATATCACTCCGATGTAATGCTAAAGATACATCACTCATGCTCCCTCCGTGACCATTTATCCCCCTGGAATTATGCCTCTGTGCTCTTTCTCCAAATATAGGGCTCTTTCCTAGTATGCATCCTATAAATATCTCCTCCTAGAATTATGGGAAGGAGAATGACTCCCCCTATGGGTATGTTTCCCCCTATCTTCTCTGAAAAAAGAACAATATTCTACCACATGACGGTCCTTGTACTTGTCCATGCATCAAACTCACGCCATACCATGAAACAAAATAAATGTCAACAATGAGATAGAGAATCATGAATAAAATATCAACCAAGTACTTCATGTACCAAATTGTGTGCCTACTATGCACAACACCCATGTACGTCAAACATGTACATCAACACCATATAATGTGTCATAAGATATCATCAATGTAGTGTATCAACCATATGCTTCTACCAACATGTCAACCATGTGTGTCTACCAATATGTCAACCATGTGCATCTAAAAATATTCCAAACAAGTGTCATATCACTCATGAAATGCCTCCACCATGAACTGATTTCCATAATCATCTATTTCAATCAATCAAGTGACTCAACTATATCATCCAATATATACCATCTATGAGTGCACCAAACATGTACATCAACATGTACTTGTGCCAAGAAAGTATGTCAACCATGCATCAATATGAAAAAAAAATGAATCCTCATGTATGTATGCCAAGTCTACCACAAAACATGTGCCAATAAAACTACTAGTAGGTGCCTCTACCAATGTACTAGAAGTGTACCAATCATGTATCAACTATAGATCAAGCTATGATTCATCAATGTTGTACAACATGATCAACAATGCACCTCACATCAACTCACCAACTACATGTTCCAATATGTATCCCATCCATATGCCAAATGAATTCACAAAGTTATCCAATAAATATTGTTACACATCAAAATTACTCACGTCAATAGTGTCACAAGTGTCATCATTACACGTGTTGTAAGTGTCGCATCTTGTCTGCAAGAGTCGCATATTGACCACAAGTGTCACAAACATCATACTACCATATTACCTATGTCGTGCCTCTAACAACATCATAAGGACACTAAAGACACCTCAAAGACTGGTTTTGAAGAGGAGAAATCTCTTGACAAGGAGTGCAAGCATTTTTCCACTGAAAAAACTACTTAAAAATGATTTTTGGAAGGCAGCGCTCCCCTACCCACTGTCAGGGAGCACCGATACTCCCTATCCTTCTTTGGGGGAGTGTTGAAACGCTCTGTGCACCCTTTTGGGGGAGCTCTAACCTTCTTGAGTGAATTTTGGTTTGTTGAGATAAATCAGAGAAGAATCCCCTCACTCTCTGAAGTTGGTTGGATTCGAATATGAGTTCGATGCATGATCTTAGGGGAGATCCACAACTAAAGGAGAGGAATCCTCAACTTGTCCCAAAGATTTCTCAAGTCGTTGGGCCTCTCCAAGCTTATATAAGGAGGCCTTCTCATGGTGAAAAGCAGATGAAAAGATTGGAAGTATGAAACCTATGATCTCATAGGCAACATACAATAGATATGGAGATTGAGAATTACACCAAACTTATGATCCCATAAGTGAGATGCCATTGAAGCATAATCAGTGCAGATTACTTGACCAAAGGGGTTGGGAAAGGAGAACTGGAAGAAGTTGTTGCACCTTCATCAGAGGATTGTAAGTACTCTTCATTTGTTCTCATTAATATACATACATGATTGGCTTGTTTCTTTCAAGTTTATTTTTGTTCCACATGAACTTGTCTTCAGTAGATAGATCTGTATTTGAGCTAATCTTAGTAGAATAGGAATATTTTTGTATCTTTGTTTCTTCTATAGGACCTATTGAGGAGCTTGGGATTGAATCTCAACTTTGACTTTGCAAGGACAAATTCCATTTAAAAAGGTACACTTTTATTCTTCCTCTTCATTCATTAGCTTAATTGGATCTAAAAGGATGTCAGTGACCAATGATAGCACCCTTTCTGTCTTGGTTTTAGGGGTCTAGATACCAAGAGGGAATCCACTTGTCCATAGGAGGATTCACCTATAGGAAGCTTGTTKTATCTTTGTTTGTTCTACAAGAYCTATCGAGGAGCTTGGGATTGAAKCTCAACTTGGACTTTGCGAGGACAAATGCCATTTAAAAAGGTACACTTTTCTTCTTCCTCTTCATTCATTAGCTTAATTAGATCTAAAAGGATGTCAGTGACCAATGATAACACCCTTTCTGTCTTGGTTTTAGGGGTCTAGATACCAAGAGGGAATCCACTTGTCTGCAAGAGGATTCACCTGTAACATAAATTGGCGACTCCAMTGGGGAGGAGCTTTGATTTTTGATTCCTTTCCTGAGCCTTGTCTTGGTATTTTCTCATCCTTTGACCTTATCTACATMTTGTCTTTGATTCTTAGATCTGATTGATTGGCTCTTGATTTCATCACCTTCAAKTTGATTGACTGAGTTTGCTTKATTTTTTGACTTTYTGGGCATTTTTTCTAAATTTTTTAGAGCCCAGCGMCCCCCTACCCTTGCTACCAGAGTGCTGACACTCCCTACTAGKCTTACACARAGCGTTATAATGATCTRGTGCCCCTTACACCAGAGCACTGCCCCTTTTCTGTGAAAAATCCTCTAGGGTTGCATTCTCTGAAGTTCATTTTTTTCTTTTGGCACTTACTTAGAGTCTTATCATCTCAGTACATCCTTGATTTGGCCTTCAACACTCTGATTTCTAAGAATTAATCACCTTTTGTTTGGAATTTTGACTTTTTTTTTCCTTGCCTTGAAGTCACTCTTTGTCTTTGTTGATTTAGAGTCAACTTACTGTTTTCGTCTCATTTATTTGACCGAGTGGAAGATTTTGTGAGGAAATTCAAAGTTCTATGCACCTTTCTATTTAATATTTGAGGTCAGTTTCCCAAGAAATTAAGTTTTGAGTGGTTTGTCTATTATCCCTATATTTTCTTGGATTGTTCTGTGCATTTTATTGTCTTCCTTGAATGCTTTCATTTAAAGTAGCAGAATTGCATGTTTTTTGACATTTTGGGACATTGTACATATGAAATGATGATTGTTTTCTCCTTCTCGTAGCATAGTTTTCATCGAAATGAAAATATTGCATCTTCATCTCTTTTCATAACTTTCGAGTCGATCAAAACACCATATTGTCCACTCCATTTTTCCTTTGAGTAACAATAGCCTTAAAAATCAAGCGCTAAACTAAAAATTGATTAGACATTTTTACATTTTTTGGTAGCAAACCTACACTAGATTAGTTGTAGGGATTTGTAATAGGTGTGAAAGATAACTTTACAAAGATGCAAACAAACATAGGATCTTATGTTAGGGAGCGGTGAAATCCAATTGTTGCATTTTGTCCTGGGAAGCCCTTCTCACATAAGGGTCAAACTCGAGGTCACATTGAGACTAGTAGAGTTACTCACCCTGGTTTGTTGGTCTTGGTGTAGAGATTGCACATATTATGGGGGTCGCTTGAAGGTATACCCACAATGATGAGTGGAAGCCTTTCAAGTTGATTTCAGGCTAGATACCCTACCCTTGTTCGTGGATTAGTCTGTCGACTATTTCCCCAGGCATCACTATTGTATTTGGTAACCTTAGTGGCCTATATATTTAGGTACTTACATGAGGTGACTGTGGAGGGGCAAGTCTTCATGGTACCTGGAATCGATGTTGGCCAGACTCACTCGGGCTCCTTGGAGGCTATACCCATGATTATGTGTGGGAGCTTGCACCAGGGTGCAAGTACGTTAAGCAGGTCATCAACGTAACTTTTCCACTTGCTCTATCTAAACCCCTTCTTACTTTGTTCCCACGACATTGGATTTCATCACCAACTAGTGTGCTCATTGTGAGAAGGTTTTGTTTTCTTGCTTTCTTACTAGATTTTTAGTGTGTGTTATTTTTTCTCCCTAGCAGAATCTAGGTTGGATATTTATTTTTATGGTGTCATTTCCTGGAATGACCAATGAAGGAACCCCCTTGCCAGGGGAACCCTTTGTTTTTCCTTCTTACAAATACATTGGTCCTCCTTACATTGCTACTTTGAGCCTTCCAGGTCTCACAATTGGGTTACTGATATGGTTGTTTTCCACTCTGATGATCTCAAATGCAGGTGCTTCAAGTGTAAGCACACCACACATAGATCAACCTCATGTCGACCTTTCTCCTTCTTCACCTGTTAGGTCTCCTTACATTTCTCCTTCTTCGCTTAGTGAAAGCTCTCAAGCAAGTAGCTAGATTGAAAGAAGAAGAAGAAACAAGAAGAGAAGAATAAGAAGAACCAGAAAGGGACCAAGCCTCCAACTACATCAAATGTTGGATCTAAGCAACCAACTACTATTAATAGTACTGTGAGTGTTGATAAGGTAGATAAGGTTAAAACGAAGAATCTGAAACCCAAATTCCCTTGTAGTCTTTGTAAGGGTGACCATTTTCTGAGGGATTTCCCTGGTATTCCCAAGGTTTTAGAAATATGGTATTCCACATCATCGGCCTCTACTGGTCATCCTAGTGATGCCCCATCAACTAGTGACATTAAGGTTAGTAAGAAGAAGATAACTATCAAATTCCCTTGCATGTTATGCAAAGGTGATCATTATTCTCACCTTTGTTCTCGTATGGACAAGGCTTCTTCTCTTTTGGAAAAAATTCAACTTCCAAAAGGTTATCGTAGGCTTTCCCCCAACCCATCATTAGTTGATGGAATGGTCAATCCGAATCCATCCCTAGTCAATCCGGTTGATTAGGTGGTCAATCTAGTTTCATCCTCGGTTGAACCACTCACCAAAGTAGTTGATCCAGTTCCATCATCGATTAGCCCTAATTTTCATCTGGAAAGTGAAACCCAAGTGGCTGATCCAGTCCCTTCATTGGTCAGTTCCACCCTTCATCTGAAGAGTGTCATAGTGGTTGACCCGAATCTACCATCGGTAAATCCCAGTCCTCCTTTGAGAAGTGTTAAAGTGGTTTCTTTGGTTACTTCATCAGTCAATTCCACTCCTCCACCGACGAGTGCTAAAGTGACTGATCCAGTCACTTCATCAGTCAGTCCCACCCTTCATCTAAAGAGTGCCAAAGTGGTTTCTTCGGTTAGATCATCGGTCAATCCCACTCTTCCTTTGAAGAGTTCCAAGGTGGTCGATCCGATCTCATCATCGATCGATCCTACTCTCCCGTTAGAGAGTAAACTCGATTATGCCCACGTTTTTCTCATTGAAACAGGATCTACCGTGAAGGGAGGCATTCATCCTTCTCCTGGGAAAACTCCTCCAAGTAATGAGGCCATACTTTTTAATTGGGGTGGGCTAACTAAACCTCGTCTCCCCTCTCACATTCCTTTTAATATTCCAGTTCAGGTTTGTGGCCGGGATGTTCCTCATGTTGGAGCATAACCCTGACTTACATTAGTTTATACCTAGATTAAACTCCTAGATTTTGGTTAATACATTCATTTACACTTTATTTCACCTAATTTGGACACATAGAGAAGATGAGTGACTCATCCCTAGATTTTAGGGAAAACTACTAATTTTAGATCAAGACTCAACTCTTGGTTCTTGATTTTCTCGATTTATTCATAATTTTCTTGATTTATTCATGATTTATTCAAACTTTCCCATGAAAAAACTCATCTATTATTGGGGAATGCGCACCTCCTCTTTGAGTGAGAGATTTATTCCTTAATTAATGATTTTTTCCATTACTATTATTAGTAACTACTATTTCAGGTCAGTTAAATGAGTTGGAACTGCTTCTCTTGTCATTTAAGTGAGCTTAAGTGAGCTAATGCACATCATTTGACTCTTGTGGACATTAATGAGTGTGTGACATGTATCTTTAGTGGTCTAGGTCGAACTATGTGGTCTCCCTTAGCTTATGACACCTATTTTAGCTATTTCTAGCTTTTTTGACTAGAATTTGTATGTTGGAAATTCTATATATTCACCTCCTCTCTTCTTTTTGAGGATGGTTGCTCATGTATATTCATTTTTGATTAATATAATTCTCTTATTTATAGAGAAAAAACTTTCTCTCATCTCTTGAATATCAGCAAATTGTTTGTGTTCAATTTAACTAGAATTCTAGATCTATCGGGGTTTCTGCAAGAATTCTACATGGTATCAGAGCTAGATTGAATCTAGTGGATTGTACACGATTTTATTTGCAGGTATAGATCATCAAGAGGTGAAAAAAGTAGCAATGGATCATATATCTCAGCCCACAAAACTCATTCTAAATCCTTTCAATTACTTTGAATGGAAGACAAAGATCTCTCTGCTCCTCCGAAGCAAAGGGATTTACCGGGTAACAATGGGAACAGAGAAAGAACCAACTGCTGCAACGGAGAAGATAAAGTATTTAAATAAATTAGATGAATCAATTGGGATGATATGCCTATCAATTTCCATAGATTTCCTCTTTCATGTCAGTAGAGCCACTACTCCCAATGTGGTTTGGACCACATTGGAAGGACTATTTGGCAAGCAGGATGCAATGAGAGTGCATCAACTGGAGAATGAACTCATATCCCTAAGTCCAATTCATTTCAGAAATCTGCAATAATTCTTCACCAGGTTCAAATCCCTCCTCATTGAAATTAATGCATGTGGAGTCATGAAAGAGGAAGAATAGCTCATCATTTCAATTCTCTCGAAATTAGGCCCTAAATATTCCGTATTTGTGTCATCTTTTCAAGCATCTAAATTGACTCAGGAAAAATGGAAAATGGCTCCATTGAATGATTTCATTGTAGTATTGACTCAAGAGAAAGTTAAGTTAGTCCAAATGGGTGCCATCAAGCGTTCCAAGAACCAAGCACTTGTGGCTACTAATGCTCCAAAGAGCAGTGAAAAAGACAAGAAAAAAGGAATGGGTAAATTTCCTGAATCGAAGAAGGAGAGATCCACATAATCTTCAGATAAATCTTCTGAGCCTAAGGGTAAGAAGAAGAAGGAAAGAAAACTTTTCAACTACTATTCCAAAGGTTTTCATCCCATGGAAAATTGCATGAGGAAGACTATCGATGAGATGGCTAAGAAATTGCAACAACACAATCTCACAGTGCCCGAAAATGCAAAGAAGAAAGATGATAACAGAACGAGAGGGAGAGAGTGAGATGGTCATGATTTAATGGTTGTCACATATACTCCATAATATTGGATCCTTGATTCAGATGCATCAAACCATATGGTTTCATCAAAAGATGAATTTTCCTCCATCGAAGAAAGCACCAGATCCCCAATTTAGTTGGGAGATGCCACACCCGCAAAGGTGTGCGGAGAAGGAATTGTTGATATTGAAGGGGGATGCTTCAAAAATGTGCTTCATGTTCCCTCACTATACACAAATCTTCTCTCAATATATCATATCACTCATTCTGGCTCTATAATGAAGGTGGAGTTCACTTCGGACTCCGCAGTGATTACCAACATTTCCACAAGCTCACAGCTTGCACATGGAATTGTAGATCACGGTTCTCGTTTGTATTTCTTCTCCCACTTTGTTCCTAAATATATTAGCACTGTATTTTTGTCACAATATAATTATATCAATAGGTTATGGCATGAAATATTTGGCCATCTAAACTATAACTACTTGCATCAACTCAACAAGGAAAACATGGTAGAAGGATTGACAGCTATTAAATTCACAAGCGGTGTATGTCAAGGATGCATTCTTGGCAAGCATCCAGAGAAAAATTTTGACAAAGGGAAGGCACATAGAGCTTCTTCACCTCTTGGAATGATTCACAGTGACATCATAGGACCATTATTGCAGCCTTCAATAAGTAAGGCTCGATATGTACTCACCTTCATAGATGATTTCTCTCGCTTTACTTGGGTATTTTTTTGAAATTAAAATCGGAAGTATTTGAATGCCTTATAGAATTTAAAGCACTTGATGAGAATGAGTCTGGGTGTAAGATTAAGATACTATGTATTGATAATGGGGGGGGGAGTATGTCAACAAATATGTGCAACAACTTTGTATTGATGCAGGTATACAAATACAACACACAGTTCCATATACACCACAACAGAATGGTGTTGCGGAGAGGAAAAAACGGTCCTTAAAAGAGATGGCCAATTGTATGCTATAGTAAAAATCATTAGCTCCCAAAATATGGGCTGAAGATATTAATTGTGAAGCATACATTCAGAACCGAGTTCCTCACAAATCACCCAAAGACACCACTCCTTTTGAATGTTGGACCAGTAAGAAACCGAAAGTGTCGCACTTTCGTATTTTTGGTTCACGAGCATGGGCTCACATTCCGACAGATAAGAGGAAGGATTTGGAGCCTCAAAGTGTTGAATGAATATTTGTTGGATATATTGAAGGTGTCAAAGGATATAGATTGCTGGATTCTCACACTGAAAATTTCATTCTAGCTCGAAGTGTGAAGTTTGAAGAAGAATCACTGCATGATTTTTCAGAAGACCCTGTTGAGGAACCGCTTGTTGTCACTAATGAAGAGTCAGAAAATTCTTCGAGCACTTCAGAGAAGCAATCAGAGAAACCTTTTGGGTCTGATACAGAGGATGAGGAGAATTTCGTGGCTTCTCCATGTCAGTTTCCAACTTGGGCAGAGAAAACCCTGCAAGATGCTGGTGAACTAGTCGGTGATCCTGCGGATACAAGAAGAACTAGATCACAATTTTTTGGGCCTCCTCAAGCCCTGGCTGCCAAATAAACTTTGCTTCCCATACATTGCTATATGTCACTTGGTTTATATCCAAAGTCACACTCTGAGGCTACTGGAAACCCACTATGGGAGGTTGCCATGGATGAAGAGTACTCTGCTCTTATGGACAACAACACATGGGACTTGGTTCCATTTTCGAAAGGAAGAAAGCTTGTTCGATGTCGATGGATATATCGAACAAATATTTCTGCAGATGGTGAGATCAAAAAGTACAAAGCTTGAATTGTCACATAAGGATACCCACAGGTACATGGCATAGACTACACAAAGACATTTGCACCTGTTGCAAAAATGGACTCCATTCAACTAGTTTTGGCCATTGCCGCTTCTCGCAGATGGGAAGTTCATGACATGCATTACATCCACAAGATGATCCATGATAGATTCATTTCACTGCAATACTTCCCCATAGAGCATCAGGTTGCAAACATCTTCACCAAGTCATTCACTGAAAAGAAATTTTCAAAACTTAGAGCTATGCTTGGAGTGGTGGAGATAACTGAGTAGGTCACTTTTGGCCACTCAACATTTTTTTCCTCTTTTTTTTTTTTTTGGGGGGGGGGGGTGGTTTCCCACAAGGTTTTCCCTCTTTTCTCTTTTCATGAGGAGTTATTTTATGTAATGAGAACCTAAAATGGCCAAGTTGTCGGGACTCAAATTTTTTGTCATTACAGTTAGGCTTAAGGGGGGGTGTTGGGGCATAACCCTAACTTACATTAGTTTATACCTAGATTAGAATCATAGATCTTGGTTAATACATTCATTTACACTTTATTTCACCTAATTTGGACACATAGATAAGAAGGGCACCTCATCCCTAGATTTTAGGGAAA
>JZKD02S2067708.1:0-13088 GCA_000966675.3 Picea glauca | reverse complement strand
CTACTTATGTATGAAATAGATCAAATGTGGAAAATATAGAACAATAAAATACAATTACACACCATACATAAAATAACACAAAGATTTTATCTTCCCCGGATGGGGTGTCACCTGGTAATCATGTGGAAAATCGTGCCATCATGGACAATCACCACCTTCCTCCATTTCTTCCTCCTGATATCGAGCATTAATGCAGAGGATCTGGGTGTGCTCTTAGACCATATGGGAAACTTAATGCATAGGTTTGGCATGAGGTTAGATCACATCTACACATGTACACGAAAGCTGAGTGTTGTCAAATCAGGATTAATGACACTTTCCATGGTTCGAACCAGGAATCTTCAAGGTTTTATGCTCGAGGTTTGTTCATTGTATCTCATTTTGGTTTTATCTGTAGCCCCCCCATCTCTCCCAATGTTGTTCCTGGATTCTTGTCCTCTTATCCAATTGCCTCCCTCGCCTCGACTCTTTGGATTCATCACTGCAGTCATGTCAAGCAAGAGAGAGAGAGGAAAGCCAATGCATGACCTAGCCTATTATAGCTTCCTAGCCAGACACGCTTTCCTTGCTCCTTCATTTTTTTCATCACATTACCCGATTTCTCCCTTAGCTTCATCACCCTCCAATGCTCGAAATTAGGATGAGAATGATTGGTATCTAGTCTTCGTCAAGGAGGAATTATCTATGGTTCATCCCCAACTTACTGTTGAATTATTGGCAAAAGCTTTTGTGAGTTCTCAAAATATATTAGTCCCTTCTATTCAAGAGGGAGGTAATTCTCATGCCCAAGTGCAAGAAGAGAATTGGAGTTTCCATGTGCTTAAGGAGGTGGCTCATGTAATAGTTGAATAAGTGGTTCTGGAAGCTACAGGTCCATATATAGTGGTTACTCAGAACAAGGAAGCGATGACTGAATTTACTCCCTAGCGGGGATTCTCTGAGGAGAAATTGCAACTCATTTTTGAATTTCACGAGGATGTTACAGATTATTTTTATCACTAGGAAATTCTGAGTCATCGACTAGATGTTGTATTTGACTATTTCTCAAGCAATCTTGTGAAGCAGAGATGCCCAACATATTGTCATCCATTTTCCTTCACTCTGGCTTGGCCACATTCTCCACCAAAAGATGGGGGTAACAACACTTTTGGTGTATGAAATTCTCTTGTTTTTTTTTTGTTTTTCTAATTCTAGGAACAAAACAATATTTGCTTCACGCCTTCTTTGTAGTACATCTTTTGTACATCTTAGTTNCTCTTATCCAATTGCCTCCCTCGCCTCGACTCTTTGGCTTCATCACTGCAGTCATGTCAAGCAAGAGAGAGAGAGGAAAGCCAATGCGTGACCTAGCCTATTATAGCTTCCTAGCTAGACACGCTTGCCCTGCTCCTTCATTTTTTTCATCACATTACCCGATTTCTCCCTTAGCTTCATCACCCTCCAATGCTCGAAATTAGGATGAGAATGATTGGTATCTAGTCTTCGTTGAGGAGGAATTATCTATGGTTCATCCCCAACTTACTTTTGAATTATTGGCAAAAGATGTTGTGAGTTCTCAAAATATATTAGTCCCTTCTATTCAAGAGGGAGGTAATTCTCATGCCCAAGTGCAAGACGAGAATTGGAGTTTCCCTGTGCTTAAGGAGGTGGCTCATGTAATAGTTGAATAAGTGGTTCTGGAAGCTACAGGTCCATATATAGTGGTTACTCAGAACAAGGAAGCGATGAATGAATTTACTCCCTAGCGGGGCTTCTCTGAGGAGAAATTGCAACTCATTTTTGAATTTCACCAAGATGTTACAGATTATTTTTATCACTAGGAAATCCTGATTCATCGACTAGATGTTGTATTTGACACTTTCTCAAGCAATCTTGTGAACCAGAGATGCCCAACATATTGTCATCCATTTTCCTTCACTCTGGCTTGGCCACATTCTCCACCAGAGGATGGGGGTCACAACACTTTTGGTGTATGAAATTCTCTTGTTTTTTTTTTGTTTTTCTAATTCTAGGAACAAAACAATATTTGCTTCACACCTTCTTTGTAGTACATGTTTTGTACATCTTAGTTATGGAAATCAACAGACTCATGGAAACCTTTCAAAGTGTCTAGGTCTTGTTTTGGTTTCCATTTTTTTGCATAACAAGATACATGATCCTTAGTATGTATATGTGTTTTGAACTTTCGAGGTGATACAACTTTTTATTTACAAAAAAACATAAACCTTTTCTCTACAAAACCCTTACGGGAGAAAACCCATTTAGAAGATGAGGTCGCTCTATTCTCTTTTCTCTGGTATTGAAATATTGTAAGTACAAAGGAGAAGCCACTCTCCATGGAGTTACCTAAGACTTGTAGCTTGTTAAGCTACTACAAAACATTAACCCCCTTTGTTACACTNTGAACTTTCGAGGTAATACAACTTTTTATTTACAAAAAAACATAAACCTTTTCTCTACAAAACCCTTACGGGAGAAAACCCATTTAGAAGATGAGGTCGCTCTATTCTCTTTTCTATGGTATTGAAATATTGTAAGTACAAAGGAGAAGCCACTCTCCATGGAGTTACCTAAGACTTGTAGCTTGTTAAGCTACTACAAAACATTAACCCCCTTTGTTACACTCTGTAATTTCCCACTCCTAGTTGTTCTTCTCTCCTGTGGAACAAAATACAATAACATATAATGGAACCCCTTCTCCCCCTAGTGGCTCGGTATTTAAGATYGCCTGATAGCCATCCAGGGGTAGGTTTTTTTACTTCCTCAACCCTCAATTGTGATAGGGTTTTGAACATTCTAGAATTTTATGGAAATTCAATTTATGAGAAAAAGATATGCATCAGAAAAAGATAATTCAAATTAAATAAACACAATTTATTGACATTCAACATAGTTGAAGATGAAAATTTAGGAGCACATATATATAGAAGCAGATAAAAAATAGTTTTATTTGGAATATATCAAAAAATAATAGTTATTTACATATTCTTCGAAATTTAAATGCGTTTGTCATATACATTGGGATTGGGTCTCCCATGGACCATAAGAGAAATATGTATAAGAAATAAGACTGTGGAAGGTGACGATAGAGTGTAATACCTGAAAATAAGAAATTGGAAGGTATTAGTCTGTGGCTAGAGATTTCTATTGAGAAAAGGTGGAATAACTAGATTGATAAACAAAGGAGGATGTGATCAGAATAGACTTACATCGATGGTACATATCAGTCTTTTTTCTATTTGTTTGTTGATGCCTTTTTTTGTTTCCTTTCGTCGACAACCCGCTTCAACTTCGTTTCGATGAATTCTTCAATGTAGCTTCTCCATGGGGGACATTGATCTCATTCCAGATTTTTGTGTTGAAAAGTTCATTTTCTAATTCCCCTAGATAAATAGAAAGATTACGCAGAGCCTGATCAATGTCGTCATTCTGTACCAAATAGTCGACTAACCAGTTGTCCACGTCATCTTCACCATATTCAAGGATGCTGTAATTTTTTTCTAAAGACAATGCCTTAAAAATATCAACTTGTTTATCGAAGTCTTTCTTAGTTAAGGTTAACAAGTTGATGATTACCTTGGGGTCTTGAAAATCGTTGTTCCTTCCCACTAAGTCTATTTTGGTCAACTTTGTGAATAATTTTTCTTTCTTTGATATGGATTTCTCACATGATTGGAAAATGAGATGCAGGTTCTTTAGCTTCTCTTTCCATCATGCTTCTAATTGAGTGATGTGGCTTTTGTAGGGGAGATCATGTTGTCTTATCTCGTGTCTGTCATGTTGTTGACATGGAGGCCAAAAGGGATGACCATGTCCCAATAGAAACTTTCTTCATTTTTTAAATCTGTCTGCAAATGTTCGAGCAAATTATGTCCCCTCATTGCAAGGGAAGCCATAGTTTGTGATGTTTTCCAGGCCTCAATAATCAGGTCCATTATTTTCTTTATATTATTCTCCACATATCCTCTACACAATGGGAGGATGCTGGAGGATCCNCACTCCCAGTTGTTCTTCTCTCTTGTGGAACAAAATACAATAACATAGAATGGAACCCCTTCTCCCCATAGGGGCTCGGTATTTAAGATCACCTGATAGCCATCTAGGGGTAGGTGTTCTTACTTCCTCAACTCTCAATTGTGAAAGGGTTTTGAACATTCTAGAATTTTATGGAAATTCAATTTATGAGAAAAAAATATGCATGAGAAAAAGATAATTCAAATTAAATAAACACAATTTATTGACATTCAACATAGTTGAAGATAAAAAATTAGGAGCACATAAATAAAGAAGGAGATAAAAAATAGTTTTATTTGGAATATATCAAAAAATAATAGTTATTTACATATTCCTGGAAATTTAAATGTGTTTGTCATATACACTAGGATTGGGGATCCCGCGGACCATAAGAGAAATATTTACAAGAAATAGGACTTTGKAAATAAGAAGTGGGYGACGATAGAGTGTAATACCTGAAAATAAGAAATTGGAAGGTMTCAATMTTTGGCTAGAGATTTCTATTCAGAAAAGGTGGAATAACTGGATTGATAAACAAAGGAGGATGTGATCAGTATAGACTTACATCAATGGTACATATCAGTATTTTTTCTATTTGTTTGTTGATGCCTTTTTTTGTTTCCTTTCGTCGGCAACCCGCTTCAACTCCATTTCGACGAATTCTTCAATGTAGCTTCTCCACGGGGGACGTTGATCTCATTCCAGATTTTTGTGTTGAAAAGTTCATTTTCTAATTCCTTTATATAAATAGAAAGATTACGCAACGCCTGATCAATGTCTTCATTCTGTACTGAATAGTCGACTAGCCAGTTGTCCACGTCATCTTCACCATATTCAAGGATGCTGTAAATTTTTTCTAAAGACAATGCCTTACAAATATCAACTTGTTTATCGAAGGCTTGGTTAGTTAAGTTTAACGAGTTGATGATTACCTTGGGGTCTTGGAAATCGTTGTTCCTTCCCGCTAAGTCTATTTTGGTCAGCTTTGTGAATATTGTTTCTTTCTTTGATATGGATTTCTCACATGATTGGACAATGAGATGCAGGTTCTTTAGCTTCTCTTTCCATCATGCTTCTAATTGAGTGATCCGGATTTTGTAGGGGAGATCATGTTGTCTTCTTCTCATGTCTATCATGTTGTTGACATGGAGGCCAAAAGGGATGACCGTGTCCCAATAGAAACTTTCTTCACTTTTAAAAACTTTCTGCAAATGTTCAAGCAAATTATGTTCCCTCGTTTCAAGGGAATGCATAGTTTGTGATGTTTTTCAGGCCTCAATAATCAGTTCCATTATTTTCTTTATATTATTCTCCACATATCATCTACATAATGGGAGGAGGTTGGAGGATCCTTTTAACTTGGCTACAGGGGTGGCAAGCATGGCTATTGCTAAAGGACTGGCAAGCAATGGCATAGGAATCAAAGCTTCCTCCAATTCCTTGACCTGGTCCTTTAGTCTGGAATTCTTGGCCTCAATGACTCGAATGGAATCATTAAGAGAATATCCGGTTTCTCTGTGAATTCGAGAGATTTGGAATGACCACATGTTCGCAAGGTCAACCTCTAAACGTGATTTTCCTTTCTTATTGTTTACATCTCTCATTTCAACAATTAATTTTTTAGACTTGATGTCAAAAATAACACTCTGGAATACGAAGGATTAATATTCATCAAAATTTTCGGTATCAACTATGTCCATTGGGAGACTATGTTGGATTGTGTCTCTCGGTTGATCAAGGTTGCGGAATATGCTATCCAAATAAGTGTCAAGTTCCATGTTCTCACTCTCAATTTTGGGCTCTTCCGCCTACCCTACAATTTTTTTTCTCTTCTTCTCCAGAGAAATCTTTTGAGAACTATCAATTTTAGGATGAGGATGGTTGTTATCTCCTCCTTTGTTTGAAGAAATTTGGGTTTCTTTATTACTATGGTAGGTCATTGCAGTGATGCTCCGGGATGTCGTGATTTTGGGAGTGCTTTGCGGCGATTGAATACTCTGCTCACCAGGGCCTTTAACCTATTTCTTATACAATTCAGTGGTTATTTGCAATGTGTGGAGGTCACCGGCATTTGAAGAAGGAGTGTTGTCCCAAGTGTCTCTGTTTTCTCTCAGGCGTTTCTAGAAAAAAGAATTGTCGAGGCCAACTGTAAGTAAATGTTCTAAAACAAATTATTAGAGTTGAACCCTCTTAAATTTTCAACATATCTCAAGTTCATGTTATTGAAATGTGTTGCGAATTCATCAATTTTGTTGATGTTCCTTAATACAAAGTCAATGACTTTCCAAGGTAGAGGAATGAACTATTTTTTCTCTTCTCATGGAATAGATGCAACCAATAGTTGTATTGCCTTGTTATTTCTGTAACAAACATTATGTTTGTAATGTGACATGGAAGGAGAGCAGGTTTTTCCTTGGAGCCAAAAATTCTTATCACACTGTAATCATCCATTGCTTCAAGCACCCCCTTCTTGTCCAAAAACTTGGTCGCTTGGTCAGATATGCAGGGAGAATCTTCTCCTAATAACATAACTTTGAAAACAAAGACAAAGTCATTAAAAACCTCATAAAAATAGCAGGAGACCTTGTGCTTCCACAAGGCCTGGTACCAAAAGGTTATTGGGTCAAATTCCCAGTTTACCCTCCCGGACAGGGATAGTTTTGGAAACCGACAACAATGAGCTATTGCAAAAAGCAAGTAGGATGACATATAAAATTTCTTGTCCTTTCTGAAGCTTGACAATTGGGAATAGATTTCATGGGAATTTAGCTTCCCCCAATAAAAAATGGCTTGTTCCTTGACTGTGAAATACAAAATATAAAGAACCATGCGGGAAATAATTGGNTCTCGTGTCTGTCATGTTGTTGACATGGAGGCCAAAAGGGATGACCATGTCCCAATAGAAACTTTCTTCATTTTTTAAATCTGTCTGCAAATGTTCGAGCAAATTATGTCCCCTCGTTGCAAGGGAAGCCATAGTTTGTGATGTTTTCCAGGCCTCAATAATCAGGTCCATTATTTTCTTTATATTATTCTCCACATATCCTCTACACAATGGGAGGATGCTGGAGGATCCTTTTAACTTGGMTGCAAGGGTGGAAAGCATGGCTATTGCTAAAGGACWRGCAAGCAATGGCATAGGAATCAAAGATTCCTCCAATTCCTTGACCTGGTCCTTTAGTCTGGAATTATTGGCCTCAATGACTCGAATGGAATCATCAAGAGAATATCCAGTTTCTCTGTGAATTCGAGATATTTGGAATGAACACATGTTTGCAAGGTCAACCTCTGAATGATATTTTCCTTTCTTATTTTTTACATCTCTCTTTTCAATAATTAAGTTTTTAAACTTGATGTCAAAAAAAACACTCTGAAATACGAAGGATTCATCTTCGTAAAAAAATTCGGTATCAACTATGTCCATTGGGAGACTGTGTTGGATCGCGTCTACCCACTGATCAAGGTTACAGAATATGCTATCTAGATAAGTGTCAAGTTCCATGTTCTCACTCTCAATTTTGGGCTCTTCCGCCTGCCCTACAATTTTTTTTCTCTTCTTTTCCACAGAAAGCTTGTGAGAACTTTCAATTTTAGGATGAGGAGGGTTGTTATCTCCTCCTCCGTTTGAAGAAATTTGGGTTTCTCTGTTACTATGGTAGGTCGTTGGAGCGACGCTTTGGGATGTCATGATTTTGGGAATGCTTTGCAGCGATTGAACACTCTGCTCATCGGGGCCTTCACCATGTTGCTTGTACAATTCAGTGGTTCTTTGCAATGTGTGGAGGTTGTCGGTATCAGAAGAAGGAGTGTTGTCGCATGTGTCTCTGTTTTCTCTTAGGTGTTTCTGGAAAAAAGAATNAGGTCCATTATTTTCTTTATATTATTCTCCACATATCCTCTACACAATGGGAGGATGCTGGAGGATCCTTTTAACTTGGCTGCAAGGGTGGAAAGCATGGCTATTGCTAAAGGACTGGCAAGCAATGGCATAGGAATCAAAGATTCCTCCAATTCCTTGACCTGGTCCTTTAGTCTGGAATTATTGGCCTCAATGACTCGAATGGAATCATCAAGAGAATATCCAGTTTCTCTGTGAATTCGAGAGATTTGGAATGAACACATGTTTGCAAGGTCAACCTCTGAATGAGATTTTCCTTTCTTATTTTTTACATCTCTCTTTTCAATAATTAAGTTTTTAGACTTGATGTCAAAAAAAACACTCTGAAATACGAAGGATTCATCTTCGTAAAAAAATTCGGTATCAACTATGTCCATTGGGAGACTATGTTGGATCGCGTCTCCCTGCTGATCAAGGTTACAGAATATGCTATCCAGATAAGTGTCAAGTTCCATGTTCTCACTCTCAATTTTGGGCTCTTCCGCCTGCCCTACAATTTTTTTTCTCTTCTTCTCCACAGGAAGCTTGTGAGAACTTTCAATTTTAGGATGAGGAGGGTTGTTATATCCTCCTCCATTTGAAGAAATTTGGGTTTCTCTGTTACTATGGTAGGTCGTTGGAGCGACGCTTCGGGATGTCGTGATTTTGGGAATGCTTTGCAGCGATTGAACACTCTGCTCATTGGGGCCTTTACCCTGTTGCTTGTACAATTCAGTGGTTCTTTTCAATGTGTGGAGGTTGCCGGTATCAGAAGAAGGAGTGTTGTCGCATGTGTCTCTATTTTCTCTTAGGTGTTTCTGGAAAAAAGAATTGTCGAGGCCAACTATAAGTAAATGTTCTAAAACAAAATTATTAGGGTATAACCCTCTTAGCATTTCAACATATATCAGGTTCATGTTATTGAAATGTTCTACGAATTTATCAATTTTGTTGACCTTCCTTAACACAAAGTCACTGAATTTCCAAGGCAGAGGAATGAACTAGTTTTCTCTTCTCATAGAATAGATGCAACCAGTAGTTGTGTTGCCTTGATATTTCTGTAACAAACATTATGGTTGTAATATGACATGGAAGGAGAGCATGTTTTTCCTTGAAGCCAAAAATTCTTATCACACTGTAATCATCCATTTCTTCAAGCGCCCCCTTCTTGTCCAAAAACTTGGTCGCTTGGTCAGATATGTGGGGAGAATCTTCTCCNTGAATTCGAGAGATTTGGAATGAACACATGTTTGCAAGGTCAACCTCTGAATGAGATTTTCCTTTCTTATTTTTTACATCTCTCTTTTCAATAATTAAGTTTTTAGACTTGATGTAAAAAAAAACACTCTGAAATACGAAGGATTCATCTTCGTAAAAAATTTCGGTATCAACTATGTCCATTGGGAGACTATGTTGGATCGTGTCTCCCCGCTGATCAAGATTACAGAATATGCTATCCAGATAAGTGTCAAGTTCCATGTTCTCACTCTCAATTTTGGGCTCTTCCGCCTGTCCTACAATTTTTTTTCTCTTCTTTTCCACTGGAAGCTTGTGAGAACTTTCAATTTTAGAATGAGGAGGGTTGTTATCTCCTCCTCCGTTTGAAGAAATTTGGGTTTCTCTGTTACTATGGTAGGTCGTTGGAGCGACGCTTCGGGATGTCATGATTTTGGGAATGCTTTGCAGCGATTGAACACTCTGCTCATCGGGGCCTTTACCCTGTTGCTTGTACAATTCAGTGGTTCTTTGCAATGTGTGGAGGTTGCCGCTATCAGAACAAGGAGTGTTGTCGCATGTGTCTCTGTTTTCTCTTAGGTGTTTCCGGAAAAAAGAATTGTCGAGGCCAATTATAAGTAAATGTTCTAAAACAAAATTATTAGGGTCGAACCCTCTTAGCATTTCAACATATATCGGGTTCATGTTATTGAAATGTTCTACGAATTTATCAATTTTGTTGACGTTCCTTAACACAAAGTCACTGACTTTCCAAGGCAAGGGAATGAACTGGTTTTCTCTTCTCATAAAATAGATGCAACCAGTAGTTGTGTTGCCTTGATATTTCTGTAACAAATATTATGTTTGTAATATGACATGGAAGGAGAGCAGGTTTTTCCTTGAAGCCAAAAATTCTTATCACACTGTAATCATCCATTTCTTCAAGCGCCCCCTTCTTGTCCAAAAACTTGGTCGCTTGGTCAGATATGTGGGRAGAATCTTCTCCTAATAACATAACTTTGAAAATAGAGACAAATTCATTAAAAACCTCATAAAAATAGCGGGAGGCATTGTGCTTCCACAATGCCTGATACCATAAGGTTATTGGGTTGAATTGCCAGTTTACCCTCCTGGACAAGGATAGTTTTGGAAACCGACAACAATGAGCTATTGCAAAAAGCAAGTAGGATGACATATTAAATTTCTTGTCCTTTTTGAAGCTTGACAATTGGGAATAGATTTCATGGGAAATTAGCTTCCCCCAATAAAAAATGGCTTGTTCCTTGACTGTGAAATAAAAAATATAAATAACCATGTAGGAAATAATTGGTGTGGATTCATGTCCCATTATTCTTGTAAACAACCAGGCAATTTCCCAGAATTGATTTTTAAATGAACTAACCTACAAGTCTGTGATATCTTCAGGAAATACCACTGGGTCTTCCAGGAACTCGACCAAGAGGTCCAACCCATTATTATTCTTTCTTAGTTATTGCCTGAGGTATTCTCCATTGAACGTCAATGTTGGCTCTGACAATCTTAAAATCTGGCGGAATACCTGAGGCGAAAAAGAAACAAAGGAGTGGTTCCACAATCAAATAATTCTTTGGTCTGAAATATATTTATCCACTCACCAAGAGACCAACTCCTTACAGTCAAAAACTTCAGGGATAGAGTTTGCACGAGCAATCCCAGAGGTCTAAATTATTTTGTTCTGGGTGGAAGGGGATGAGTAGTAAGAATATTCCCTAGACCACTGGAAGTTCTAGTCTTCACACGCGAAGATGTTAAGTGTATATCCATAGAAATGATGTTGAGTTGGTGCGATTAGTTAATGAGATTGTCTGTTTTCTCCAGACGATGCTTGAAATGAACAATTGGAGGGGATAATATAACCCCCCATAAATACTGGTTCAATGTGTGTGAATGAAAAATCTCCTCGAGGTCTTCCCTCATTAATGACAATCTCTATGGGTGTTGGATGATGAGTTGTTAGAAGTAAAGATTAATTATTTCATACTTAGAAGTGCGAAGGTGTCGGATACGAAAAAGAGAAATTAAGGATTGGATGTTTCGTGAATGATCCAAGCCGATGATGTGCGAATGACATTCCATGATATTTGAATTAACACTCGGAAGGGATAATAAAACCCTCTGCAAATCNAGGCATTGTGCTTCCACAATGCCTGATACCATAAGGTTATTGGGTTGAATTCCCAGTTTACCCTCCTGGACAAGGATAGTTTTGGAAACCGACAACAATGAGCTATTGCAAAAAGAAAGTAGGATGACATATCAAATTTCTTGTCCTTTTTGAAGCTTGACAATTGGGAATAGATTTCATGGGAAATTAGCTTCCCCCAATAAAAAATGGCTTGTTCCTTGACTGTGAAATAAAAAATATAAAGAACCATGCAGGAAATAATTGGTGTGGATTCATGTCCCATTATTCTTGTAAACAACTAGGCAATTTCCCAGAATTGATTTTTAAATGAACTAACCTACAAGTCTATGATATCTTCCGGAAATACCATCGGGTCTTCCAGGAACTCGACCAAGAGGTCCAACCCATTATTATTCTTTCTTAGTTACTGCCTGAAGTCTTCTCCATTGAACATCAATGTTGGCTCTGACAATCTTAAAATCTGGTGGAATACCTGAGGCGAAAAAGAAACAAAGGAGTGGTTCCACAATCAAATAATTCTTTGGTATGAAATATATTTATCCACTCACCAAGAGACCAACTCCTTATAGTCAAAAACTTCAGGGATAGAGTCTGCACGAGCAATCCCAGAGGTCCAAATTATTTTGTTCTGGGTGGAAGGGGATGAGTAGTAAGAATATTCCCTAGACCACTGGAAGTTCTAGTCTTCACACGCGAAGATGTTAAGTGTANCCTGAAGTCTTCTCCATTGAACGTCAATGTTGGCTCTGACAATCTTAAAATCTGGCGGAATACCTGAGGCGAAAAAGAAACAAAGGAGTGGTTCCACAATCAAATAATTCTTTGGACTGAAATATATTTATCCACTCACCAAGAGACCAACTCCTTACAGTCAAAAACTTCAGGGATAGATTTTGCACGAGCAATCCCAGAGGTCCAAATTATTTTGTTCTCGGTGGAAGGGGATGAGTAATAAGAATATTCCCTAGACCACTGGAAGTTCTAGTCTTCACGCGCGAAGATGTTAAGTGTATATCCATAGAAATGATGTTGAGTTGGTGCCATTAGTTAATGAGATTGTCTGTTTCTCCAGATGATGCTTGAAATGAACAATTGGAGGGGATAATATAACCCCCCATAAATACTGGTTCAATGTGTGTGAATGGAAAATCTCCTCGAGGTCTTCCCTCATTAATGACAATCTCTATGGGTGTTGGATGATGAGTTGTTAGAAGTAAAGCTTAATTATTGCATACTTAGAAGTGCGAAGGTGGCGGATACGACAAAGATAAATTAAGGATTGGAGGTTTCGTGAACGATCCAAGCCGATGATGTGCGAATGACATTCCATGATATTTTAATTAACACTCGGAAGGGATAATAAAACCCTCTGAAAATCCTGGTTTAATGTGTATTAATGGTAGATAATCTTGAGCCTTTTGTTGATCAATGAAAATTTATACGATTCCTCCATGATGAGATGTTATCATTAAAGCTTACTAATTTCATATTTAGATACAAGACCTTATATATATATAGACACACATTTTTTTATTATAAACAAGTGTGAAGGTGACTAAGATGGGGAAGAGAAAGAAAAGAATGGACAAGTATGAAAAGCAGTTGGGCGGGCTTCAAAATAGGTTTACAGCATATCATCAGTGGACGTGAGGACCCGACAGTCAAATTGTAGCTGTCAAAAATTTTGAGTGAAAACTGTGTAACGAGGAAGAGGGTATGATGTGAGAGTCTGGTTGTAAATTTGTATATTGTGGCAGTCTGGGTTCTCTTTGGAGGTCATGGAACAATGGAAGTGCA
>JZKD02S2067697.1:26244-51781 GCA_000966675.3 Picea glauca | reverse complement strand
GGATGTGAAGAAAACATTCCTACATGGGGATCTGGAAGAAGAAATCTACATGAAGCAACCATAAGGATTTGTAGTGAAGGGAAAGAAAGAGCTAGTCTGTAAGCTAAAGAAGTCAATATACAGTTTGAAGCAATCACCTAGGATGTGGTACCAAAAGTTTGACATATACATCCTTGGATTGGGATTTGTAAGAAGCAGGGCTGATCACTATGTATATTCCAAGCAGGTTGGTAATCACTTCATTTTGGTAGTGTTGTATGTTGATGACATGTTGTTGGTAGGAAATAACATGGATGTTATCAAGGAGGTGAAATCGTAGCTATCCTCCAAATTTGACATGAAGGATCTCAGTGTTGCTAACTTCATTATGGGAATGGAGATTAAAAGAGATCGTGCAAATAGGAAACTCTGGTTGAATTGAAGAAAATATGTTGATATGATATTGTAGAGATTTAATATGCATGGAAGTAAACCGATCAAGGTTTTTATTCCTATAGGTGTAAAGTTATCTGCAGATTAGTGTCCCAAGACATAGGAAGAAGAAGAGGACATGTCCCATGTTCCATATGCCAGTGCAATTGGTAGTTTGATGTATGCAATGGTTTTTTCTAGATTAGACATTGCACATGCGGTGAGAGTTTTGAGTAGATATATGTCAAAACCAAAGAAGGAGCATTGGACAACAGTAAAGAGGGTCTTCAGGTATCTTCATGACACCACTAGTTATGGATTGTGCTACCGAGGAAGACCAGGATTGGACAGAGTAGTGGACATACATGGATTTGTTGATGCAGACTAGGATGGATATTTGGATCATAGAATATCTACAAGTGGGTATGTGTTTAACCTATTTGGAGGAGCAATCAGTTGGATGAGAAAAAGATAGAATGTAGTGGCACTCTCAACTACAGAAGCTGAATACATGGCAGCCACTCATGCAAGCAAGGAAGCAGTATGGTTACAAAGATTGTGTTCAGGTATTGGGTTGGTACAACAAGTAGTGATATTAGACTATGATAGTCAGAGTGCAATATTCCTAGAAAAGAACCTAGCTTATCATTCGAAGACAAATCATATTGATGTTCAGTATCACTTTGTGAGAGACATGGTTGAGGAAAAGAAGGTGTTGTTGGAAAAGGTTGACACTTTGAAGAATGTTGCAGATTCATTGACAAAGTCTGTGAGCACAAAAAAGTTCTCCTGGTGTAAAGTAACAATGGGCATTGTTGCCCTGGATTGTTGACTATATAATCCCTTGGTCCCCTGGATGCAAAGAAAACAACAAGTGGGAGAATGTTGGGTATGTGTTATATTCTTTGCATGTGTGTGTGTGTGGGCGTGTCAGATATGACAACTGCGTCTGATGATCCCTTCACATAGAGATATTTTGTGTGCATCAGGCGCTTTCCTATGGGGGTCCTAGGGGGGGGTAGGTATTCCTCCCCCTGGTTACGTGCATCATTCAGGGCAGCGCCCCAAATTTTTTTTTGGGACAGTTTTTGCTATTTTTAGTGGATTTGTAAATTAATCCCGGATTAAGGGATTAGGGTTTTGGTATCTATGGAATACCTAAAAACATTGTGTATATTGTATGGTGAATGGTGAAATTTGATATAATAAAAATAGGAAAGGCTTTCCTGGTTGAGGGTTTCCGGTATAAAATCTCTATGTACTCTGTGTATGAGCCATTGATTAATTTCTGTATTTCTTAAGAATCTATATGCAATGCTTTACTTCACAGGTTTAAAAATTACATGGTGATGAGGAAGGTTCTCTTAATGCCAGAAAAGGAGGCGGAGAATCCAGTGCAAAGGAACAGTCTTTTTCGGACTGCTTGCAAGACCAAAGATAGGGTATGCAAGGTCATCGTGGACAGTGGTAGCACAGACAATCTCATTTCTACGAAGAGGGTAGAAAATATGGAGCTGGAGACTATTGAACATCTAAGTTCACACAAAGTTTCATGGCTACAAAAAGGACATTAGGTAAATGTCACTAAACAATGTTTAGTTGAATTTAAAATAGGAGGATATAATGATAAGATATTGTGTGATGCCATTCCCATGGATGTTTGTCATCTATTGTTGGGTATACCATGGCAATATGACAGGAATGTGATTCATGATGGGAGAAAGAACACATACACCTTAGAAAAGAATGGGAGAACTCACATGTTGTTGTCGATTAAGGATAAAGAAGTGAAACCAGAAGTAAGAAACACTGTACTTCTCATGAGTGGGAAGGAACTTCTTAAGGAGGTTAAGAAGAAGGAAGATCCACAATTCATTGTGGTCAGGAAACCTAGAATTGTTTTGACCAGCACAAGAGTGGATAATTTACCAGAGAAAATCCGATAGCTACTGGAAGAGTTTGTTGATATAGTAGTGGATGAACTACCCCGTTCATTGCTACCTATCAGGAGTATAAGTCATCACATTGATATTATACCTGGAGCTAGTTTACCAAACAAAGCAGCGTACAAATTGATGCCGCAGGAGAATGAAGAGGTCAAAAGATAGGTCCAAGATTTAATGGACAAAGGGTTGGTTAGAGAAAGTTTGAGTCCATGTGTTGTTCCAACAATGCTTAGTCCAAAGAAATATGGAGGCTGGAGGATGTGTACAGACTCAAGATCAATTAACAAGATTACCATCGGGTATAGATTTCCATTGCCAAGGATAGATGATTTGATGGATTGTTTGAGTCGGGATTTTTTTTTTTTGAAGATTGATTTGAAGAGTGGTTATCATCAAATTCGTATGAGAGAAGGTGATGAATGGAAGACATCCTTCAAGACTAACGAAGGGTTGTATGAATGGCTTGTTATGCCATTTGGATTAACAAACACACCTAGTACTTTCATGAGATTGATGAATGAAGTCCTGAAGGATTTCATTGGAAAATTTGTCATTGTGTATCTTAATGATATACTGATTTTCAGTAAAACAAAGGCAGAGCATCTGAAACATTTGGCTACAGTGATGCAGAGGCTACAACAAGAGAAGCTGCTAATAAATATGAAGAAATCCTCATTCATGAAGACAGAGCTCATTTATTTGGGTTTTGTTATTTCTGCAGATAAGTTGAAGATGGATCTAGATAAAGTGGAGGTGATTAAGAATTCGCCATCACCAAAGAGTATCTTTGAAGTTGAATTTTTCATGGATTGGGTAGTTTCTATAGAAAATTCATCAATAATTTTAGTGGAATTAGCACACCAATGATGGAAACAGTGAAGAAAAGACATAAATCTTTTCACTGGACAGAAGAAGTAGAGAAAAGCTTCAATTTGTTAAAAAGGAAGATTACTAAACCACCAATTCTGGTGTTGCCAGATTTCAGTAAGTCGTTTCAGGTTAGGTGTGACGCTAGTGGTTTTGCAATTGGAGTGGTTTTAAGTCAATATGATAGGCCAGTTGCATACTTCAGTGAGAAACTGAATGAGGCGAAGGTTAAGTACTCCACGTATGACAAAGAATTTTATGTGGTCATACAGGCACTAAAGAAGTGGAGGAACTATTTGGTTCCTAAAGAGTTCATTTTGTACAGTGACAATCATGCCTTACAATTTGTAACTCAGCGGGATAAATTGAACCAAAAGCATGAAAAATGGGTTGAGTACATGAAGAATTTTACTTTTGTAACTAAGCATATTTCTGGAACTGCTAACAAAGTTGTTGATTCTTTGAGCAGGAAATGTTTGCTTATGCAGGAGTTTAGAGTCAAAACATTGGGTTTTGATAATCTCAAGGACATGTACAAGGATTATCCAGATTTCAAAGAGGCATACGAAGCATTTGAGAATCCAATTCTCAGGGATAGAAGTCAATGGGCTGAATATATGATCCAGGATGGATTATTATTCATAGGTAATCAATTGTGTATTCCAAAATGCTCCATGAGGGAGAATCTGTTGAAGGAAAAACACAGTGGAGGATTGGTCGAACATTTCGGTCATGATAAAACGTTCTCCAAATTTGGATGGCTCATATTTTTGGCTAGGGATGGGAGCAGATGTCAAAATATTTGTGGAAAGATGTAGAATTTGTTAGCACATAAAGGGAAGGAAACAGAACACAGGATTATATCAGCCATTAGCCATACAAGAGAGGCCATGGGATGCAGTAAGCATGGATTTTGTGTTGGGATTGCCAAGAACACAGAGAGGGTTTGATTCAATCTTTGTGGTAGTGGATATATTTTCAAAAATGGCACACTTTATACCATGTCAGAAAACTAGTGACGCAACTCACATTGCGAACCTATTTTTCAAAGAAGTTGTCAGACTTCACAACTTACCAAGGAGTATAGTTTCAGATCGAGACACCAAGTTTGTGGGACATTTCTGGAGGACTTTATGGAAGAAGTTAGGAATGAGTTTGTCATTTAGCTCAGCTTATCATCCTTAGATGGATGGGCAAACTGAATTTGTGAACATAAGCTTGGGAGATTTACTAAGGAGCCTAGTGACTGAACACCACAGTTAGTGGGATCACATTCTGCCACAGGCAGAATTTGCTTATAATGATTCGATCAATAGAAGCACATGGCAGAGTCCATTTCAAATTGTTTATGGAATGCAGTCAAAAGGAGTTTTTGAATTGAAATATTCAGAACATAATGAAACTAGAATTTCTAGTGCAGAAGATTTTGCAGAAGCAATGAAAGAACTTCATAGCCAAGTGAAGGAGCGATTGCAGAATTCAAGCCAGGAGTATAAGCACAGAGAAGATCAACACAGGAGAGAACTTCAATTTGAATTTGGTGATTTTATTCTTGCACATCTGATAAAGAAGAGGTTTCCAAGGGGAACATATAACAAATTGAAAATGAAGAAAATTGGACCATGCAAGGTCTTAAGGAAATTTGGGGCAAATGCATATGAGATTGAACTACCCGATGGGATCAGAATTTCACCAATATTCAACATCTCAGATTTGTATCAATACAAATATGGAGAAGTAGGAGAAAACAATGAACAAACAGAGGTTCAGTGGGCTAAACAAATGCCTGTAGCTGAAAAGCCACAGATGGAGAGAATACTTGACAAGAGAGTCAACAAGAGGACCAGGAGAAAAGAGTACTTTGAATACTTGGTCAAATGGAAGGGATATCCAGTTGAATATGCCAGCTGGGAGGATGAAACAGAAATTCACAAGCATGGACAGACTGTGCAAGAGCTCATGAATAGGAGTTCATGAAAATTTTCAAGCGAGGGAGTATGATGCAGGAGCATCGCCAACAACAAGCGAGCATGGGACAAACGCCATTTCTTTTTGGCATATGTTGAAAATGTTTGAATTGTTTTGAAAGTTTGGATGCACAGACATTAATGTAATATCTAAGAGAGAGTGTACTTCCATATTGTAAATAGATCTTGAGAAATCCGCTCTCATCTGTAAGGTGTAGAGGCATTTATAGGTAGTTAATGTAAGTAGGTAGATTTAAATTATAGATTAGATAGTTTTAGAAGCTGGCAGGAAAATGACTATAGACACCCTCATCTTGTATCATTTTGTAACATTAGCAACATTATCAATTGAGAACAGAGAACAGAGGAGAAGAAGCAGAGAGTTGTGTAGAAGATCCATGTACAGAAGTTCTGAGATTAATATATGAAGCTTTGATTCAGACTCATGGTGTTCTAATGCTTTCTATGTATACATGCTGAATGTTATGCTCATGGTTGTTTTTACTCTTTCTGTTGTACATTTTCTTTTATGCTATGTATGTATGATTTCATGTTAAGTATTTGAAGTCTTAGAGAGAGTCAGGGGATGAGTTTCAATTGTTTTTCTATCTGAGCAAAAGTTCCTGCAAGGAGTGCAGTGGAGCGTCCACAAGGAGTGCGTTGACAGGTTCAAAGTTCAACTCTGAAAGCTCAAGACGGATACCATTGTTCTCATCTTTTGCAGAAGTGCAAGTTAGGCACAAAAGCTATGCAAGGTGTGCACAGGCTGGTTGGAGGTTCAGAAGTTGTCAACCAAGGAGAAGGTTGAAGACTGTTGTCGCAAGGAGTTGCACAGAGTCAAAGGATTCAAATACCTAGACATATTTGAAGAGTGCCACAAGGAGTGCGTGCATAAATCTCATAGGAGATTTGAGTTAGTGAAGGAAATCTCAAGAGAATTCACATCTTCAAGGTATTTGAAGAGAAGAAGGGAACTTTAGCTATCGTGCAAGGAATAGGTTCTAGAAGAAAGTCACAGGGACAATTTAGAACCATAAATCTTTGAAGAAGAAATTTGGATGATCAGAATTGTCCGAGGAGAATCCCCACAATAGTGAGGACCATAGGATCCAGGGAAGTTGCAGGGGAGTTAAGCATTGGATAGATCCCCCCTTCAAAAGGTAGAGTCAACATGGTCCGTCGATTTCAATCTATTCAGGTCGTCAACCATTTTGGCATTTCTGGGTTCGAAAGTCTGAAGTGTAAGCCAAAATCCTTGGGCAATCAAATCCTCGAAATGAAAAAAGGAGGTTTTCATGGTGGAAGCAAGTTAAGTTTCAGAACTTCTGAGTTCATAGTTATGGAAGTCCTCAGGACAAGAGATCAGGATATAGTAGAGGAGAAAACCTAAAACAAAGGGGAGGCGACATGTGGAAGGACAAGAGGCTTCTTGTCAAGATTTGTGGAATACAACAAGGAGAAACAAGCTTAAGTTTTTGAAACTTCGGATTTCGGGATTTTGGAAGTCTCGAGGAAGAGAGATCGGGACACAATAGGGGAGAAAACCTGAAATGAAGAGGGGGCGACATGTGGAAGGACAGGAGACTTCCCATCAAGTTGTGAAACAACGAGGTGAAGTATCATTTCAGAATTTCAGGTTTCAAGATTTCGAGAGTCAAGGGGAAGAGTTGCATGACATCGCAACTCTCGAATTCGCAAAAGCCTAAAAGTCGAAATGGACATCAAGACAAGGTCAAGTGATTTAATATTTCCTTTTTTGGGGGTCTGAGAGGTAAGGTGCTTGACCACAGGATTCGCAAATTTGTGAAGTTTGATATCCCAAAATAAAAGAGGAATTTCCTCAAAAGTGGAATTGTGGGTAGATTTTATGAAAGGGAAATAGAAGAGCTATTCGAGCTCTCAGGGGGCCGAAAGAAAAATATCCTGTGTGGATCCTGATCTGTGGTTCTAGAGAAAGGGGTCTACATCAGGCTACCGGGAGTTCAAGAGACAAGGGAGATGCTCTTCCACTACATCGGGAATCCCCGAACCCTGAAACACGAAATGAAGAAGCACCCAGGAGCCATTTCAGCTTTTCAGCTATTGGGACTTCAAAGGATAAAGGGGTCACTCTTTATGTTTTCAGTCTTGGCTACCCTCCATGGAAAAGGTAGTTAATGAATATTGAGCATGTGGTTGAGACCTCAGTTCAAGCCATGAATGCAGGGCATGGAGGTGCTGGCAGGCAGTCTGCCCAAGATCCTCCTGTGTGCAGGTTTCCTCAGAAGAGACATGCCGACATGATGTCCTCAACTGATCAAAAGAGCTTGTGCACACTAAGTTAAGACTTTAATGTCTCATCTACCCTCTTGCTACCAAGAGAGCGAATTTCTCTGAGTATATATAATCAGTTTTTGTATTTTTGTAAGGATCGATGGTAGAGCTAAGCTCTCGACTGTAAAGCTTTAATAAAGCCTCTGGTTCTCTGGTTATACAATGATATTTTGAGATTTCTTGTTCAATGGTGGCCAACCACCTCCTTTACTTGTTCCTCTAAATCTGAAAGCCCGAGTATGGATGATCCAGTCGGGTGTTGCTGTAACTATATGATGCATGTTTGATTGTATTAGTTTTTCAATGTTTGAGGTTTACTTTGAAGTTTCGCTGGTCTGAGAGGATCTCATATCTAAGACTTTTCCCCTTTCTTTTCTTTCACTTACTCACCACTATGCAAATTTACTGGCTTAAGTTAAATCAAGACCTCACATGTCCTTGTTGTTCCAACCCAGTTTTCTGAGTGAGCGATATTGTTCTGAGTTTACTTCCATTAGATCACCCCCTTTATAAATAAATCATGGCATAAACTGATGGGCCTTAGGATTACTCCTTCTTCAATCCAGAAGTGAGCTCTATAGCCAACATTTCTGGTGCCAATTCCGGGGAGGAAGTTGAAAAATTTCCCTGGGATTGAACAACATCGAGCCTCTGATTCTGAAGGTGCATTAGGCATCAAAGCCCTATGAGATTACTACTGTGCACCTGGGGAATCCATTGTGATGAATCCATTGTGGTGAACCTGTTGTTTTAGTTGTGGATTCCAGAAGTAGACACACGCGGTCCCATCCAAAACTGCCTCTAACTACACCTGAAGTTGATCTGGAGGTTATTTTCAGAAAAGGAAAGGCCTTTTAAGGAGAAAATTCCACCACCAAACTAGGTAATTTTCCATCTCCTTTTGTAGGAACTCCATTTTCTTCTTCTCAGCTTCCTAGTAGACCTTTTTCTGAAGTTTCTCGTGTCCTAGATTTCGGGAGTTTTCCTGCTAAATTTTCCCCTCCTAGTCTGGGATTGGAAAGAAAAATCCTTGTCACTCCCCTCTCCCCTGAAGTTGTACCTTGGTGTAGACCCAATACCATAGAATATTTCCCCACTCCTAGATTTACCACTCCTCCTCTTGTTACTATTTCTGCTACTGCATAGAGAGAATCATTTGTTGACTCAATCCCTTTAGTCTTCTCTCTAAATCCTCCGTTGTTTCCCCTTCCACCTGGAAGCTCATTTCTAGTATCCCCTAGGAGAAAATTCCCCCATGAACAGAATGGAGACTATAATAGCTACTAGGTGTGCTCCCCTTATGTTACCTCATCCTCTCAATGCCCTTCCAGTAGATGGCTACCTTAAAAAACTGCCCAAGTTTACAGGCAAAGGGGACATAGATGCAGAAGAACACCTTGAAGCCTTTTACAGTTTTACAGATGGTCATGTTATCATGCATTAAAACGTATGGATGAGAATTTTTGTCCATAGCCTTGAAGGCAAGGCTAGAAAGTGGTTTAGGGCCCTGCCTCCTGGATCTATTGATGGGATTGAGGCTTTGGATAATGCTTTTTTGAGATAGTGGGGAGACAAAAAAGACTTCATGTATTACATGATAGAGTTTGGGTCTTTGAAGAGAAAGGAAGGAGAGTCTATCTCTGACTTCTCGAACAGATTCAAAAAAATGTACAATAAGATCCCCACTAAAATAAATCCCTCAGAAGCCTCTGCTAAGATCACTTATGCTAGCGCATTTGATCCCAATTTCTGCCTTCTATTGAGGGAAAGGAGAGCCACTACTCTAGCTCACATGCAGGATGTATCCGTAGAAGTAGAGTCTAACATATTGGTTGTTGATAAACTCAGGAATAAGGCTGATAGAGACATATCTAGGAAGAGGCATGAAGCCTCCCCATACAATTCCTCTCCCCTTCCCCTTCAGACGGACGAGGTAACTAAAGTGCTAAAGTTTCTTTCAGCTAGAATGGAAAGGTGGGAGTTAGAGGGGAAGCCCATGTAAAAAAATCCTCAAAATGATTATAATAGAGGCTTCAGGAGGCCCAACAAGAATGTGCCATAGGCTTTGCCAAGGGAACAAAGGAGAAAAGATAGAGATGAGCAAAGGATCCAAATCCCTCTCCAAAACAACCTAGTTGCTCATGAGGAAGGAGAGGAAATAAATGAGCTCAATCCTGAAATTCATTGTATTGAGGACACCTTCCCTTTTCCCCATTTGACTCAATCTATATATGAAGAATCCCTTATGAACAGTCAAGTCAATGAGTTGGGAAAATGGGAAAAGGCCAACAACACTCCTAACAGATATCATCTTAGGTCAAAGAAGAAAGAATGGAATTTTGATAGCCATGCACAGCCTCTCATAGCGGAAAAGCCTACTAAACCTGCTACAATCACTACTAAAGAAAAGAAAACTCAGAATACTTCACCAAAAACCAAGGAACTTGTTTCTGAGGTAAGGGAAGCTCCTAATCCTTTTCCCTCTTTTAGTTTTGAGCATGAAGTTCAAAAGATTAGAATTCTCATACCCCTCTCAGAGCTAGTTAAAAATGAAGATTTCAAAAGGTTCCTCTCCAAGATGCTACAATTTGAGTCCCCCCAGCCTTCTACAGAATCAGTAAATCTTCAAGATGAAAAGCCAGCAGTCGTCCTAGGTCCCATGGTAGAAGACATAGATGATTCATCCCCTCCCTTCTACACATCCTTGAACATACATGATAAGGTGCTGCATAATTGCCTCATGGATTCAGGAGCTTCCCACAACCTTATGCCCAAAATAGTCATGGAAGAATTGGGACTGGAAGTGACAAAGGCTTATTACAATTTGTACTCTTTTGATTCAAGGAGGGTGCAGTGCCTTGGATTCATAAAAGACTTGGTGGTCTCTTTATTTTAGCTGCCAATGAAGAGTGTGGTCATGGACATTGTAGTAGTTGATGTTCCCCCCAATTTCAGGATGTTGTTGTCAAGATATTGGATTAGAAAATTGGGAGGAACATTACAGATGGATCTCACATATGCCACCATTCCAGTCTTTGGAGGGGAACACAAGAGGTTATACAAAGAAGCTCAGCTGGCCTACATTGTTAGTGATGAAGCAGACCCCACTAATCACCCCATCTTTGCACTTGACACTGATTTGGGGTCTAGTTTATTGTAGATCACTGAGACTCCTGAAGCCCCTTTTCAAATCAGAAAGAAACCCATATCTAATCATAAGATACCTCCTCCAACCACCTCTATTTGGAAAATTTTCTTCGACGTAGCTTCTTCTAGCGAAGGTGTTGGCGCTGGGGTGGTTCTTGTGTCCCCTTGGCAGGAAACCATATCCCTATCATACAAGCTAGAATTTGAAGCTACTAATAATGTGGCAGAATATGAAGCTCTTGTTATGGGGATGAGGGCTACAAAGGAAAGGGGAATTGAGGAGGTAGCAGTGTTCGAAGATGCTGAGTTGATAATCCATCAAGTCAGGAATTCTTATTAGGCTGAGCATCCTTGGCTCAGGGGTTACAGAAATGAGGCATGGGACCTGATTGATAATTTCTTCTCGGCTTTCAAAATTTCTTTCATTCCAAGAGAGGAAAATACTTTGGCCGATTCCTTATCTATCTCAGCTAGTCTGTTCAAGATCCCTCTGCCACCTAAGATCAAATATGAGGTTGAAATAAGATATAGGCCATATGTTCCAGAAAATATCAAGCATTGGAAGGTATTCAAAGACAATCTTGAAATCGAAAAGTTTGTTCAGTCTGTCGACGAATTTTTTGCATTGCACATTGATCAGGAGCATGATCTTGAAAATCACCCCCACCCTGAAGTATTTTTAAATAAAATTGCTAATCACCATATTATTCACCTGCCTAGAAATCACATTCTGAAGGGACTGGTCCCTTTAGAAAGACCGTTCGATGGGAATGATGTGGTAGTAAAGGGTAGGGTTTCAAATGGATATGATGATACAACAGAGTGTAATATCAGCACACAGGAGGAGCATAAGTTTGTCAAGTTTCCAAGAAGTTTGACCAAAGAATAGAGGGCCGATTATACTAAGTTATTAAAAGAATTTGTTGATGTGTTTGCATGGACCTATGAACACCTCAAGACATATGACACATCTATCATTGAACATAAGATCCCACTGAAGGAAGAGGCTAAGCCATTTAGGAAGAAGCTAAGAAAGATAAATCCCATGTTTCTGCCTGTCATGGAGAGAGAAGTGAAGAAGTTGTTAGATGCCTAAATCATTGTCCCCTTGAGATATTCTGAGTGGGTGGCCAATTTGGTTCCTGTGAGGAAGAAAAGTGGAGAAATCAAGCTCTGTGTCGATTTTAGAAACCTGAATAGGTGCTCGAAGAAAGACAACTATCCTTTGGCCCACATGAAACACATATTACAGAGCGTAATTGGTGCATCTAGGATATCCACGATTGATGGTTTTTCTGGTTATAATCAGATATCAGTCATGCCTGAGGATAGAGAAAAGACAACCTTCACCACTCCTTGGGGCACATTCATGTATCCCAAAATGCCTTTTGGATTAATGAATGCAGGAGAAACATTTCAGTGGGCCATGGACATAGCCTTCATTAGGGAGAAACATCAATTTGTGATGATCTATATGGATGACATCATAGTCTTCTCCAGGTCTGATAAAGAGCACCGTTGTCACTTAAGGAAAGTTTTCTTGAAATGCTGGAGGTTTGGCCTATCCTTAAATCCTAAGAAATCTTTGTTTGCTATGAAGGAGGGGAACTTGTTAGGCCATATAGTATCAGCAGAGGGAGTGAGAATTGATCCCAGCAGGGTAGAGGCAATTTAGACCCTATCACTTCCCAGGTCTAGAAAGGAAGTTCAATTTTTTTTAGGGAATATTAACTTTCTGAGGAGGTTCGTCTCAAATTTTGTTGAGTTGGTAAAACACATCACAACCATGCTCAGAAAGGGAAACAAAGTAAAATGGACTGCTAAACCCAGGGAATATTTTGTCCAAATAAAAAGGGCATTGACTGAGGCACCTGTGTTGATCAGTCCTGATTATTCTAAGGATTTCCTAATTTTTTCTTTTTCTTCTTTTGATACAGTAGTAGCGATCTTATTGCATAAAAATAGGGATGGGCAAGAGCAACCCATTTCCTTCTTCAGTAAGGCATTAAGAGATGTAGAAATAAGGTATGAGATCATGGAGAAGTAGGCCTATGCCTTGGTGAAAGCTCTCAAAGATTTTAGAATCTATGTCTTTCATTCAAGAGTGACTGCATACGTTCCTTCAGCCTCCATGAAAGACATCCTTATACAACCTGACATAGATGGGAGGAGAGGTAAATGGATTGCCAAGATCCTTGAGTTTGACCTGGATATCAAGCCCACCAAGTTGGTTAAAGGGTAGGGTTTAGCCAAGATGCTGGCCGAATCTAATTGCAAGGCCTTGGGGGTTAGCTTCATCAACACTTGCTCAGTAAATCAGCAAGCCGAGTCATCCAACAAAAGCACTCAGGGTGGCTTATCACTAGTAGAATACACCTGGTACAGAGACATTTTCTATTTTCTGCAAGAATTAAAGCCTCCCAATGGGATGGGAAAAAGAAAGGCAGGAGATTTAAAACTCAAGGCGGTTAGATATTGCCTTATTGACCAAGCCTTGTACTGGAGAGATCCTCTAGGGGTGTTTCGGAGGTGTCTAAACCCACAGGAATCCCACAAAGTTATTTTTGATTTCCATAGTGGCCTTTGTGGAGGTCATCATTTCTGGAAGACCACAGCTCATAAAATCCTTAGGGCTGGGTACTATTGGCCCACCTTATTCACTGATGTCTGCAGAGAAATCAGAGCTTTCATCAAATGCCACTAAATATGGTAGTAACTTCAACACCCTTTCAATAGTGGGGGTTGGACTTCATTGGGGAAATTCATCCTCCTTCTAGTGGCCAGCACGGATGGATCCTGACTACAACAAACTATTTCACCAAGTGGATAGAAGCTACCCCCACCAGGAGTGCTTCGCACAAGGTAATTATCAGCTTCTTGGAGCATATCATAGCCAAATTTGGTTGTCCCAGTAGAATTGTCACTGATAATGCTGTTTCTTTCAAGTTTGAGTCTCTGTTTAAGTTCCGTGAGCAGTTCAAGATTTCACTAATTCACTCCACTCCCTATTATCCTCAAGGAAATGGACTGGCATAATCTTCCAATAAAAGCCTAATCAAGCTCATTAAAATATTATTGGAAGACAATAAGAGGGCTTATGATTCAAAGCTCAAATTCGCTCTACGGGTCGATCAAGTAACAACAAAGAAGTCCCTGGGAACCTCACCTTTTCAAATTGTTTATGGGATGGAAGCTATTTTTTCCACTCAGCTTGCTTTACCTGTAGCAAAATTCTTTCAAGACCATGAAGGAGAGCCAGACCATATGGTCAGAAGAATTCATCAAGTGGTGGAACTACAACAGGTCAGGGAGCAGGTGATGCAATTAGCTCACAGTCATCAGCAGAAGATCAAGTAGGCTTTTGACAAGAAGGTCAGGAAGGAGGAATTTGAGCTGGGAGATTTGGTGCTTAAGTGGGATGCACCCAAGCAAGATAGGGGCAAACAAAACAAGTTTGATGCCCTCTGGATTGGGCCCTTCAAAATCTCTGAAGTATTATTGAATAACACGTACAGGTTGTAGGATTTGGAGGGTGAAGAAGTTTTTAACGGCCCAGTCAATGGGCATTTCTTGAAAAAATGTTTTGTTTGAGCCTTAGACGACTCTTTTGTTTTGTAAATATTGTCTTTATCATTTTTCTATTTATTTTTAGCTTAATAAATGACTCCATAACCCAACTGAAGGCAACTAAAACTGAAAAAGAAGATCTTATAGAATCGTAGGGACAAATCTATCCCCCATGGAGCCTAATGTTAGCGCCAATTCTCGCAAGTCATGAGTGTCGAGAGAAACACATAGAAAAGGTCCATTTCGGGTCTAAAATCAAGTGAGTGGGCATTTTGTTGTCAACAGTGAGAATCCAAAGATGGGGCAGATCGATGGTCATCGGGTAAAGCTTGAGTCAAAAAATTGCATGACATATAGTGCATGGGATCGTTTCTTATCACCAAAGTCACGAAATCATTAGACCTTTTGCGATTTTGGCTACCAGGATGTTAGGAGATAAAGGGAGCCATTCTTCCACTACATCGGGAAACTCCAAAACCCAAAATGAGAAAAGCATCCAAAATCCATTTCGGAATTTCCACTATCGGGAGTTTGAGAGACAAGAGAACCGCTCCTCCACTGCATTTCAAAACCCCGAAACCCAAAGCATGAAATGTAAAAGCGTCCAAAAGACATTTCGGCATTTCAACTGCCGGGAGTTCAAGATACAAGGGGTGCTTTCTTCCACTGCATTTCGAAACCCCGAAACCCGAAGTGCAAAATCTAAAAGTACACAGAAGCCATCTCGGCATTTTGGCTACTAGGAGTTCAAGAGACAATGGGTGTTTTCCTCCACTTCATTTCGAAATCCTAAAACCCGAACCGCAAAATTTAAAAGAGCCCAGAAGCCATTTCGGTATTCTGGCTACCGAGAGTTCAAGAGACAAGGGGTTCTTTCTTCCACTGCATTTTGAAACCCTGAAACCCGAAGCACAAAATGTAAAAGCACCCAAAAGCCATTTCGACATTCCAGCTACTGGGAGTTCAAGAGACAAGGGAACCACTCTTCCACTGCATCGGGAATCCTCGAAACCCAAAACGCGAAATGAAGAAGCTCCCGGGAGCCATTTTGGATTTTCAGCTAGTGGGACTTCAAAAGACAAAGGGGTCACTCCTTTATGTTTTTAGTCTTAGCCACCCTCCATGGAAAAGGCAGTTAATGAATTTGGAGCAGGTGGTTGAGACCTCGGCTCAAGCCATGAATGCAGGGAATGGAGGTGCTGGCATGCAGTCTGCCCAAGATCATCCTTTGTGCAGGTTTCCTTAGAAAATACATGTCTATATGATGTCCTCGATTTATCAGAAGAGCCTGTGCATGATAAGTTAAGACTTTAATGTCTCATCTACCCTCTTGCTTCCAAGAGAGCGAATTTATCTGAGTATATATACTCAATTTTTGTATCTTTGTAAGGATCGATGGTAGAGCTAAGCCCTCGACTGTAAAGCTTTAACAAAGCCTCTGGTTATCTGGTTATACAGTGATATTTTGAGATTTCTTGTTCAATGGTGGCCAGCTTCCTCCTTTCCTTATTCCTCTAAATCTTAAAGCCCGAGTATGGATGATCCAGTCAGGTGTTGCTGTAACTATATGATGCATGCTTGACTGTATTAGTTCTGCAACATTTGAGGTTTACTTTGAAGTTTCTCTGGTCTGAGAGGATCTCATATCTGATACTTTTCCCCTTTCTTTTCTTTCACTTACTCACCATTATGTAAATTTACTAGCCTAAGTTAAATCAAGACCTCACATGTCCTTGTTGTTCCAACCCAGTTTTCTGAGTGAGAGATATTGTTCTGATTTTACTTCCATTCGATCACCCCCTTTATAAACAAATTGTGAAATAAACTAATGGGCCTTAGGCTTACTCCTTCTACAATCCAGGAGTGACCTTAGTAGCCAACAGGGTGTTAAATACCAACATCCCTGAAATAGAAAAGTGTGAAGTGTCGATAGAGTTGGCATGAGGTCATATTACGTGGTCGTGTGGGGAGGATCTCACACCTAGCGCTAGTTTGTGCAGGTCAGGTTTGACAAAGGACCTGTGGTCACATTGTAAGAGAGGGTCTCAAAAGTGGACCTGAAAAACGATTTCAGTTCAGGAGGAGTGGAAGATCCGAAGACCAAGAGGTTAGTGGGCTCTACTGAGGTGGGGTCTACGTCAAGTGGTATAAGAGCCTGCAATATATTTTCATGTAGGTGAGAGAAGACCATGTCATTATAATTTTGTGAGGAGCATATTTAAATAATGCCACCAAGAAGGAGAGAAAGAGATATGCTTGATCTAGATGTGGAAAGGTAAATGAGGGAACTTCGTGCTCGATTAAATGCTATGGAGACAATGCAGAGATGAGCTACTGATACTGGAGATGTCAATGAAGTTGAAAGTGAAAATGAAGCCGGAGCCGGAGAAGAAGAATTTGTAGTCAAAGATGCTATAGAGGAACGCCTATTCAGATTTGTTGCAAGGATAGGTGCCAGGGAAAAAATGGACATTCCAATATACGAAGGAAACTTAGACGTTGAGGAGTTGCTCGATTAGTTAAGATCTCTGGAAAAATACTTTGACTATGAGGATGTCGAAGAGGATAAGAAAGTTAAGTATGCAGTCACTAGACTGAAAGGACATGCAACACTATGGTGGGATGAACTATAGGCTTATAGGCATTACAAAGGAAAACAAAGAATCAAAATTTGGGATAGGATGGTTGCAAAGATGAAAGCCAGGTTTATACCCAGATATTACCAAATCAATTTGTTTCAGAGAATGCATAATTTGAGACAGAAAGGGATGATAGTGAAGGAATACACTGAAGAGTTCTACAGGATAAACATTAGAGCAGGTCATCATGAGAGTGATGATGAAAATGTTTCCAGATACATGAATGGTCTGAGATATGACATTCAGGATGAGATGAGAATGGTAACAATTAGGAATGTAAAGGAGGATTATCAGATTGCCCTGAAGGTAGAAGAAAAATTGACCTGTAACAAAGGTCAGAGGGGCCGAGACAGAAGTCAGAGCAACGGTAAAGAGGTTTCCCATAACAGAGTACAAAATCCCCATGGAAAAGAGAAGAAACCCCATACTCAAATGGAAAGGGGAAGAATTTCCCAAAGAAGGCAATACACTGATAGGAATGTGTTTCCTCGAGCAAGAGGAAGAGGAATAGGCCGAGGAGGTGAAATAAAAATTTTTGTCTGTGGAAAAATCAGACACAAATATTTTAAGTGTCCCGATAGGAAAAGAGATGGAGGTGAAGCTCACATTTTGGAAGCACAAAGGAAAAATGTTGAGGCAGAAGATGCAGAAGGTGGAAGGTCACTAATGATGAGGAAAATTCTCTTAAAGCTAGAGAAAGAAATCGTGAATCCAGTCTAGAGGAAAAATTTGTTCAGAACTTCTTGCAAGACCAAGGATAGGGTATTGAAGGGAATAGTGGACAGTGGAAGCACAGATAATCTAGTATCCACAGAAATCATGGAGAAGTTGGAATTGGAAACAGTTACACATCCGAACACATATAAAGTTTCATGTCTACAAAAAGGACATCAGGTAATTGTCACTAAATAGTGTTTAGATGAATTTAAGATAGGGGGATATAACGATGAAATTTTATGTGATGTTATTCCCATGGATGTCTGTCATGTTTTGTTGTGAAGACCGTGGAAATATGACAGGAATGTTTTTCATGATGGGAGAAAGAACACATTTACCTTGGAAAAGAATGGTAGAACGCATATGTTGTTGCCAATTAAGGATAAGGAGGTGAAAATAGAAGTGAGCAATACTATACTTCTCATGAGTGGGAAGGAGCTTCTTGATGAAGTCAAGAAATAAGAAGACATGCAGTTTATTGTGGTAAGAAAGCCCAGAGTCATCTTGAACAGTACCAAGATAGATTATTTACCCGAGGAAATTCAGGAACTGCTGAAGGAATTTGTTGATATAGTAGTGGACGGATTACCTTGTTTGTTTCCACCAATCAGGAGCATAAGCCATCACATTGATCTTATACCTCAGGTGAGTTTAACAAAAAAATAAATGTAGAGATTGACGCCATGAGAAAATGAAGAAGTCAAAAGACAAGTCCGGGACTTGATGGACAAAGGATTGGTTAGAGAAAGCTTGAGTCCATACGTTGTACCTACAGTGCTAAGTCCAAAGAAAGATGGTGGTTGGAGAATGTGTACAGAATCGAGGACCATAATATTTTCATAATCTTGTCTAGTTAGATGAGTTTATTGGTCTTCCTCACTAAGGTTTTTTATATCTTCTTCTAGCCCCTCAAAAGTATGCATATCATCCCCTATAAAAAAATTTGTTTTAAAAGGACCTTATTTTTTTTTATCTTCATTTTTTACTTGTCTTTGTTGGGTCTCAAGGTTAGGATTTCTCTTGAATATTTTCAAGCAAATGGATCAGGTTTGGATTGGTCTAGTTCCATTCTAGAAATTTTGTTTGACAAATATTTGATTATATTAGCCATGTCATCCATTTTTTCTTTCGTAGACCTCCCAGATCTGGAGGGCAATACTTGTTCCCTGAAGCATTTAGGTACTTTAGTTCCTATCTCAACCTTGGATTTTAGTTTACCAAATGCCATCATGTTTGATTCAATTCCTATAGCATCATATTACATCCCTGTGAGGGTAGCCGATCTTATTTCTCTTAAAAGCATAGCGAAGTCAGGTTCAAAAGCCCCTACGAAAGTCACCTTCGCTATAGGTTGAGAGGGTTTAAATTCTGCTAGAATCTTATGATAAAGTTTGTTAAATCTCTGAGTAAATTCTAGAACTGACTCAGAGTTATTCTTTCTCAATGCCCTGAATTCAGTCAAGTAGTAAATATGGTCTTTAATTTATCCCCACTATCTTAAAAAATCATTTTCTAAATCATCGTAGGACCGAAGGGATCCTACCAGCAGTCTTTGAAACTAGATTCTTACTTTCCCTTCGAATGTTTGAACTAAAATCTTGGAATAAACATCTTCATGCTCAATCCCTAATATATCAGCAAATTGATTGAAAAAGGTGATATGCTCTGTGGTAGTTAAATCTCCTTCTCCCATAAATTTTGGTAAGTTCTTCATATAATTTTTAGGTAAATCATGAAGGGCGGGGGAGAGGACCAAGGGAGTGTATCTGGCTGCTACTTTTGAAAAAATCCTAGTGGGTGGAGGTTTTGAAACAACCATTGAAACTCTAGGGGATGAACTTCGAGAATTAAAAAGAGGGTTTTCAAAAACATCTAGGGACTAAAGAGGCGACCTTTCAACTTCCTCAGGATGCGATGAAGTGAAATATGGAAAATGATTGTTAGGGGAAGTAAAGTCTAGAAAGAGAGGGAAAAGAAAACATGGACTGGTTTCTTTAGAGTTACAAGATGTATATATAGGTGAACCATTAGGAGACGAATTGGGGTATAAAGTACGCTCTTCAGGATTTTATAGAGCTGAAACCTTTGCTTTGGGTGAGGATGGGATAGACAGAAAAGTAATGATAGAAGGTATAGAAGAGGATCTTTTATTCGAACTGTTTGGAGAATCAGAAGTGTCAATTTCAATCTTTATTTCGGGTACAAATTCCTCCAGGTTCTCATGCCTAACCTCATACTGGCTAGTCAAGGCCTCCATAGAGGGTGTTTGTTTAATATTCTTTTCAGGGGTTGGTTCTTCAATCAGATTCTTAGTATTGACTTGTGTGATTTTCGGTTGGTATTTCTTACCTACCGATGTGGTAGTCGACTTGAGGTATCCATTTGGTTTTAATAACTTTTTGGGATCATATATAGGTGTGTTTTTCCTATCGTCTGGATTTCTTCTAGTATTCTTTCGATTGAATGCCATCTTATTTTTAGTTGAGTACCAAGTGAAAAATAAAAAATAGTTGTGAATCAGTGTTCAACCTTTGTTCACTATCAAAGATAGAATTTCACTTTGTCGTTCTCCTAGGGAAAAATAACTTTGTTTCTCTGTGCCTGGCAACGACGCCAAAAAGATGTTGTTCCTAATATTAAACTTAAGGCTCAAAGAATAATGTCAGGCATCAGGAATGTTTTTGAGTGTGTTTTAAAGAGCTTTTTCTACCTTAGTTGTATGAGAAAAATTCCTTAAATGAAATTAACAGTTTGACAACACAAAGGTCGTATTTTGTATCTGAGTCGAAATTGGAATATCAAATGGTATGAGATGAAAATAGAAAACTATAAAACAGAGCAGGGAATCAATTACTGAAGAGTCCTACCTTGTTTTCAGTAGAGGAAAAGAGATAGTGTAACCTTGAATAACACATAAAATGCAGTAATCTACACAACAAGTAGGGCTTGATTTACTCACAATAAATGCAGAGGAAAGGTTGCTTACATAATAAATTACTAATACCTTGTGATTACAGTAGTTGTTTTACTAAATTGGAACCAAACATTTATCAAGGAATACATAAAGAAATGTTAAAAAATGGAAAACAAAAGAAACACATAACCCAGATTTAAGAAAACTTGGAATCTCTATCTACACTTGTATTAATACTCTATAAGGATAGTTTTCTCTATTACAATTGGCAAGAAGTAGCCATAAATAAGTCTTTAATATATGTTTTTAAACAAAATGGTCTCAAATCAAAACGATTGGACTTCTCATAATTCTAAAAATTCTAAATTTTACAATATGTAAAACTGAAAACTTCCATTGGCCTTCTCCTCTGTCTCTTCATCTGCTAGCATAGGCATTTCTTCTCCTCATCCTTTACATGGAAATAGTTGTCATATGATCCTAACCTGTATGAGTCATATGCACATGTTTTATTACTTGTTTCCAGATGTGTTGGCTTTCCTGTATTCGACACATTGGATCCATCTTCTCACTAACTCTAACACCAACCCAAAAGGTGCAGTTGCCTCATTTTCTTCAAAAATGTATAAATTCTTTTATATCTGGGGAAACCTTTCATGTATCTTCTTTGCTCCCAAATATGTTTCCTATAAGTCCATTCTTGGACTTAGTATCCATTTTTCTATTTGGATAAGATCAATTTGGTTCATTTACTAGATGATCGGCATGGCCTCTTCTTTTCTTTTCCTAGAGTTACATTGGTTCCTTGCTATCTCAATATTCCCCAGGGCTTCAAAGATATTATTTCCTTCAACATCAAGTATACCTTTTTCTAGTGAAGATATTTCTTCTAGACAAGCTTTGTGTACCTCTCTGGCCAATATTTTTCTTTCAGCAAGATTTGATTCCTAGGCCTTCAAAATTATGTCACCTCTGGGTTGCTAAGACAGAGACAGTTGAGGAGCTACTGATACATCATCTTTTGGTACTAGAAAGATAGCCTTTTGAAACTTATCCCGAGTTGCATGGGCTTCCCTTTCTTTAATGTAAATGTTATTCAGGGAAAGGTCTACCACCCAATAACAATTTTGAATGGCTTCCACTTTTGTAAAAATATCTTGTTGGGTGGATTCCAGCTTCTCATGTACTTATGGTGCTTGAGCTTGGAAAGATACCATATCTACTATTGTACCTTGAGCCAAGTATATATTGGCTTGTAGTTGCTTGATTAATTCTTCTTGTTGAGTGACCAACTCTCTGTTGTCCTGTGAGTTTTGATGGAGCTCATCGAGGTTAGATCTCAGTTGTTGGATCTCATGTCTATCATCGACTATGACTTGTTCAAACTCTATGTTCATCTTATTTCTGACATCCCTTTCCATGGTCATCATCTAGTCTTGCAACTTCCTTAGCAACATATTTCTCCGTTTCATCTAATTCGCTAGATTTTCTACTGAACATTGATTGGTCATGGAAAAGGAACCTAATGAGCCTACCATTTCCCTAGAGAATTTTGTATCATCTAGACCCTGTCCATCATAAAACATTCTTTTCCTTTTGACTGTTGTACCATGTTTTTTATGCATTTCTCTTTTAACTATGGCGCTTCTCTTCTTACTGAAAAATAAGTCCGAAGGAGGCATTTCTTCGGCTGAAATCAGACTAAGGTCCATAAATATGACTTGGTCATTGGGATTTCCTTGACTTGACTGTAAAGGTGTTAATGACGTAATGGGGCTACCTATATCTGTGGATGGTTGTTTCTTTGTTGTGTTGGTATCTAGTTTATCTGGTGTAGACAACGATGTATCCTGTCCCTTTTTTTGAAAATCTTCAAGATGAGATTTTGTTTGAGTGCTTGGTGGGTTTGGTAATGAAGTCTCCACTCCCTACATTGAGACTTCGACAATCTTTGGATTTTCCTCAGTACTTTGTTGGTCAGAACTTCCTACCTCTAATACCTGAGGTGTATCTTCCTATGTAGATGAAGGTGTTATTGGCTCCCCTTGCAATACCTTTGGAAAACTATTCTTTCTATGCTTCTGAAAATTGTCGAAATTGGCTAATTGATCGAGAGATAGAGTTCAGACTCTACTCAATACTTCCTCATATGACCTGACTCCCTTGAATACTTCATCCTGAGGGGAAATCTCCTGCACATACTTCCTCAAATTGTATTGAGTCAGGTGAGATTCCACAATCTTATGGGGATCGCACCTCTTAAACTCAATATCAACTAACTTGACATCTTCTAGAGCCGCAACCTCTACTTTCGAATGGCTAAAATCTTGCAACGAAAACATACCAACCTAAAGAGGGAAGGTTGGCCGCTTTCAATTGGGCTGCTTTCAATTCTTTACTAATTCCCTCTGTCATGGTATGATAAGCCACCTCTTGGCATACCAACCAATCTAGTTAAAATTTTGGGAGAGCATGGGGGGGAACCAAGCACCCAAAATCCCTGATATAGGAAAAGTTTTCCTCAATATACCAGTCTGCTAGTTTTCCTAGGTTATCCATTATTTTTTCTAAAATTATGGGAGATGGGAAACCATATAGGGTGATATGAATCGACACCACTACATAATGACAGGTTTCATAGAATAAATATCTGGTTTTGTCGTCCCACAACTTGGAGTGATAGAAATGGACAGGCTCGGCGCTGGTCGGGTTCCAACTCCAGCTCATCAAAGGGAAAGGAGTAATAAACAAAATAGAATCCATGATGTATGTCGACATGTATAAAGGAGCAGGTTTCCCTTTGGTATTTTCCAATTGGTACCCTGTGATTTCTTTGGCCAGGTTGTCTGATAACATCTTGGCCTAGTTGAAAGAATATCTCTCAACCACTTCATGCATAATTGGTACCCATGCCAGCAGGAAATGAGAGGAGTCTTTTTTCCTGAATATCCTACATAGAATCATAGCCACATAGATCATATGAGCATCTAATGATGCTATGGCATATATGATGTGAGTGTTGGCTCTGAATTTCTCAGAATGCCACCACCAGTCCTTGATTAAATCAAGGTATTTTTCCCCATACTGTGTGCACTCCTCTTGGTCAAACTCCATTATGAATTCATCATTGTAACTGTATTTAAAAATGGGGGATAATTTATACATTACTTGTATATGCTCTGGTCGAAAAGACCCAACAACAACCTTCTGTGAATTGCAAATGCTCCTAGTTGAAATGTCGACGCTCTCCAAGGCCCAACCTATCATGTCGTTATACAACATGAGCCTCAGCCGTGCAACCATCTTATGTATATCTGACTCAGCTATATCCCTGAGTTTAGTCGCATGGGCTTCAGTTACTTCATCGCTTGAATCCTCTAGGAAATTTATCAACTCGTGTTGTAGAATATCAAACACATATGTCCAGTATTTCATGGTATCTATGGGTCTCGATGAAGTGTCTGAGAGAACATCTATGTTCAAATTTACACTCTCACCATCTTCTTTATCCATTTTTCATGGTGCCATGATATTAATGAAATCAGAACTGTGTTACCTGCTACAGGAGAATGTGTGAGCTTATGCAGCTAGTTTAAAACTTGTTATTTTGCGAGAATGAAAATATAATTCAAAATCCAATATTATTATTCACCTTAAGAATATTGATTTACGAGTACCTTTATTGATGAAAAATTAATTTACCTTAATGAGGAAATCTAGGCAGCGATTTGCAATCTATATTGAAATCATTGTCATTGATTCGTGATCGGGAACTTGCATGAAATAGGTTTGAAAATTCCCGAATCGCGAACTCGTGAGAAATTAATTATGAGATAATATTGTTTAAGATATTAATTAATCATGTTTAAATTCAAACATTTTTGGGTATTCGGGCTTTGATATTTTAATGAGTAGCTCGAGATAGAATCCCCAAAACCCGAAACCGCGAAATGATTAATTATCAGATAATGATTAATTAACCCCTTTTAATTTTGAAATGTTTCAGAAGTTTGGACTTTGAAGATTTCAAGATGTGAGGGATGATAAACATCTGAACTTCTGAAGTACGAAGTTATTAACCATCTTTAATCGAGTTTAACTTAATTAATTAAGATTTGATATTTTGGGATTTTACCGTTTCGTGGATTTGAAAGTTAGTTCCTTATTATATTCTCAAAAGGCTATTACCCATAGTGATGTGTCGAAGATGACATAATTTTAGATGATGTGTCGAGGCCAGGGGGTGCTAAGTGTTAATTAGAATCATGTGAATCTTTAGATTAAAAGCTCAAAAAAAGGTGCCACGTGTTGACTCAGGGAATATTTAAAATGTACATGTTTACCATGAAACATGTCTTTCAAAAGTTGGTGAAAAAGTGATAACAGATATATTCGGGTTTCGATCTTTTTAAAGTTATGACTTGTTGAAATGCTGGAAGCATGAAGCTTTGAAGAAGACTCTGGCCACTTAGCTCTCTAACCATTTGGCAACTCCACAAATATGAAGAGATTTAGGATCATTCGATTATATGGAAGACTTCATCAACGACGTATATCATGCTCATCTTATTCTTATTTAACCAGGAATGAAATTTATTTAAAGTCCAAAATTTTAGAAATATATATATGTTGCAACACTCCTTGCATCCGAAGAAGGGAAAAGGCATCCCCAACCCACATAGCAAGGGACAGAGAAAAGAGGGCCACTCTCAAGACAACCAATCCAAGCCACAACAAAAGAAGGGCAATGAAAATATGAATAAGGACACATGAAAATGGTACGAGTACCATAAAATCCCTTGGCACAACACTGAACAATGTCGCTCCAAGAAGTCACTCGTGGTTGAGATGAAGGATTCCAAGTCAGAGGCCAACTTTGATTCTGAATCAAATCCTGAAGGAGGGAAGCAGATTATCAATGCTAATGTAATGAACCTTTTCTTATTAATATGAATAATTTCATAAATAATCCTAAACATTAGCTAAATTATGATTAATTATTATATAACCTTAATTAATTATACGTTATTAATTAATCATTTTGATTAT